>CAUYPK010026139.1:0-73284 GCA_963574355.1 Loris lydekkerianus | reverse complement strand
AGCAGTATCAAAAATACACTACTGGGACCTGATCAAACTAAAAAGCTTCTGCACAGCCAAGAACATAGTAAGTAAAGCAAGCAGACAGCCCTCAGAATGGGAGAAAATATTTGCAGGTTATACCTCCGATAAAGGTCTAATAAGCAGAATTTATAGAGAACTCAAACGTATTAGCAAGAAAAGAACATGTGACCCTATCTCAGGGTGGGCAAGGGACTTTAAGAGAAACTTCTCTAAAGAAGACAGATGCACAATCTACAAACACATGAAAAAAAGCTCATCATCCTTAATCATCAGACAAATGCAAATCAAAACTACTTTGAGTTATCACCTAACCCCAGTAAGAGTAGCCCACATAACAAAATCCCAAAACCAGAGATGTTGGTGTGGATGTGGAGAAAAGGGCACACTTTTACACTGCTGGTGGTAATGCACACTAATACATTCCTTCTGGAAGGATGTTTGGAGAATACTTAGACATCTAAAAATAGACCTGCCATTCGATTCTATCATCCCTTTACTAGGTTTATACCCAGAAGACCAAAAGTCACAATATAACAAAGACAGAATGTACCAGAATGTTTATTGCAGCCCAATTCATAATTGCTAAGTCATGGAAGAAGCCCAAGTGCCCATCGACCCACGAATGGACTAGCAAATTGTGGTACATGTATACCATAGAATATTATGCAGCCTTAAAGAAAGATGGAGATTTTACCTCTTTCATGTTTACATGGATGGAGCTGGAACATATTCTTCTTAGCAAAGTATCTCAGGAATGGAAGAAAAAGTATCCAAGGTACTCAGCCCTAACATGAAGCTAAATTATAGCTTTCACATGAAGGCTATAACCCAACTATAGCACAAGACTATGAGGAAAGGGCCAAGGAAGGGGAAGGGAGGGGGGAGGTTAGGGTGGAGGGAGGGAAATGGATGGGGCCACACCTACGGTGCATCTTAGAATGGGTACAGGTGAAACTTACTAAAGGCAGAATACAAATGTCTACATACAATAACTAAGAAAATGCCATGAAGGCTATGTTGAATAGTTTGATGAGAATATTTCAGATTGTCTATGAAACCAGCACACTGTACCCCTTGATTTCACTAATGTACACAGCTATGATTTAACAATAAAAATAAAAAATAAAGAAGCCAGTTTAGGCATCTGTGTACATAGAAAATAATAATAATAATAATACTGAAAAACAAATCTAATCATGCCCAAATACACATTTCTTTGATATTAAGAAACACTTACATAATCTAACAGATACATTACCTTCCTGATAATGAATATATCTGAGGAAAATAGCAGTGGTAGAACATAAATAAGATGTTTAAATAAAACAATAATCTTTAAACACAAGTGATCCATCTGAAAGGCTGTGTTCCAAGTGACATCTTATATGAAGACCCTAAAAATTCACATGTTGGTTTCTTTACAATAACCCATTCCCATCCCAACGCCCCACCCTCAACTCATCTGGCTAAACACTTAATACACACAGGTTCGGCTCTGCGCCTGTAGCTCAAGCAGCTAAGGCACCAGCCACATACACCAGAGCTGGCGAATCTGAATCCAGCCCAGGCCTGCCAAAGAACAATGACAACTACAACCAAAAAATAGCCAGGCATTCTGGCGGGCGCCTGTAGTCCCAGCTACTTGGGAGACTGAGGCAAGAGAATCGCTTAAGCACAGGAATTGGAGGTTGCTGTGAGCTTTGCTGCCACGGCACTCTATCCAAGGCAACAGCATGAGGCTGTGTCTCAAAGGAAAAAAAAAAAAAAATACACACAGGTTCAATCCAATCCTAAATGAATTTTCTACACAGGAAAGAGTAAAACTGTTTTTGGAAGTCCTAAGAAGGGGAAAAGAATTTTTCCAGAACAGCACACTTGATAAGCTGTACCAATTTCCACATAAAATATCACCACACTCCAAGGAGAATAACACTAAAAACACTGCACATAAAAGTTCTGCCATCCTTTTCACTGCAGGAAACATTTATTGGAAAGCACTGTCTCCAACTCATTGAGTAAACTATCTGAAACTATAGAATGCATTCATAACAGCAATCTAAGTTCTTCTTTTATAAGCAGATAAATGATAGGGTCAAACCCCGCCCAAATAGGGTAACCCACCTAAAAGAATCAACCCCCTATGCTCTCCCACTGGATGTCCCAGCTAAGAAAGGTGAACGTCAACCCCCTATCCTATCCCACCAGATGTCCCACCTGGGAACCCCCACCCTTCCAACAGATGTCCATCCCAGGAGAGGGAAGGTCTCGACTCCCACCTTCCTGACCTTTAACACCCGCATAAACCACTGCCCATGTGTGGATTTCTTCCAGGTTGGAAATCTTTCCCCACCTAAACCTGGGTGGAATAAAGCCATTTTAATTGCACAAACCGGGCCTCCATTTTCCTTTCATCTCTTACCTCAAAATAATCTTTCATCTTGGCTCTGTAACCTTTCAATAAGCATGAACAACTTTACAATGTAGCAAAAAAAGATTCGAAACAACATAAATGTCTACCAACTCAGCTATTAAAAACCATGATGCAAAATTATATGCACTGATTTGAATTCATCTCCAAGATATATTAGAGATATAACCTGTAAAACAAGGTTTAGAACAGCGTCTGAACTGTCTCTTGGGGGTAAGGACACAGTTCACAGGGGTAAAGGAGGGGGCTAAACAGAAAGAACACTTCTTTTTTACTCTTATCAAAAAAAAAAAAATTACCTTACCACAACACTTAGGTTCACCACAGGAGGAGACCAGCAGTGCGAGAGGCAAAACCCCACTCCTGAAAGCACACCACGCAGTCCACAGAGGACAGCTGCGACTGCACAATGCACAGCCTCACTTTCAAAGGAGACGACGGGGCAGGTCACGGTTTAACTGGAAGAGGTGAGTATCTAAAGTCAGGGAAGAATTTCAGCAAGATCATTCTCTGTTTAAAATTACAAATAAAAGCCAATTTGCATTTTTCCTTCAGGACTTGTCTTCGATTTGGCTTATGCTCCGTTAGAAACCTAAGCACATCTAGAAATCAGACGCCCAAACTGCTGGGCAAGTATAATGGAAACCAGCAAAAACTAAAGTTAATTACCTACTTCCTCTTAAACACTACCAACCACCATAAATCTTTTGAAAAATGTGGTTATCTTTATTTATAGTATGTTTTAGAAAGGGCTTTCCTACTGAATTATGTCTGAAATGTGCATATATCTGCAAATATACGCAAACCAGCTTTCCCAAAAATCTATAGTCAACAGTTCTATAATTTGATTGGTTCGCTGAACAAATACTGTTTCACAAAATTAGTCCATATGCCAGTAATTTTACTTCAGATTTTGTTTTTATTCAACAGAATTCCTAGTAACTTCTCTGCCACTTATAAATACAAACTTGGGCAGGTTGGCAGTCCCAAGTTTGTATCTATAAATGGTAGGGAAGTTATTAGGAATTCTGTTGAATTGAATAAAAACAAAATCAGTAATAAAGTAAAATTCCCAACCTGTCCAAATTTCAGTCTCCTTAACTATAAAAGAAAAAGTGATGACAACGAAAGCATAAGCTTATATTTACTAAGTGGCCACCTGCACGTGTGCCTGCTACCATTTCATGTTATAATGCCCTACCCATATTTTCTCAAGCATGTTATCATATGTAAACTCAAACAACCCTGTGGTACAAACACTATTTTTATCAAATCACAAGTGGGAAAGGAAAGTACTCTTTAAGTTTCCAAATGTCTCACAGCAGGTGGCAGCGGAGAGTGTGAACACAGTGGGAATCCAGAACCCATACTTGACATCATTAACTACAGCTGCCTAATAATTATAAAATACTTCCTGCTCGACTCATAAAATTCTTATGAAGATCACATTTAATCGACTCATAAAAGCATTTGAAAATGCTTAAGTGCTATCTAAATAGAAGTTATATACTATTAGTAAAGTCTTAAGGATTAATAAAATTGACTGTGGAGTTACCTAAGTAAGCAAAAGTTACAAGTTTTTTAAATGTTAAAAGAATTGAAAGGCATCTTAAAGTTCAATTTCTCACAAATGATTAAATCCCCTCTCTGACACTCAATTTCTTGGTAAGGTTTCCAGAGATAAAAATCTCACACGTTCACAGGTTAGTCCAGTCCATCTTGAAATGTTCTAATTATTATTAGAAATATCTTCTTTTTAGTATTAAACAAAAATAGGCTTTCCCCCATGCCAGGCTTATAAATACAAACCTTGGCCCTATTCACACGGTTCAACACATGACATTTATTAAAGTCTTCTTTGAAATTTGACTCCCAAAATTCAACATCATACCCCAGAAAAAGTCTGATATGAGAACAGCAGCATCATTCCCTCCCTAGAGCTGTAAATAAGCATTCGGGTTTTTTTTTTTCTGGTTAGCAAGTCAATTTAATGGGTCCCATATTAGTATACCCTTAATTAAAATCTCTGAGTCCTCTGTTAGAAGCTTTCTCATTCCATGTAGAGCTTGACATTTTATCATTTTTAATTAAATCATTTTCATTGTGGTCCATGATTCCAGGCTGTAAAGATCTTAGGAAATCTCAGTTACATAACCTTGTTTTAGCTAGTCCTATCAATTTTGTACTTTTCCTCCTTCCCTTCATAAATCCAATCATTGTAACTAAATTTTCATTCTCACCACTGAAAAACTGCTGAGTAAGCTTTAGATCCTGGGACACACTGGCTAGAACCTTAATTCTCACTGACATCAACAAATTAAGTACTATCTATCAATCAATTATAAAATCTTACACAAACTATCACCTAACCATCATTTCTTCCAGCCTATGGTAGGCTCATAGAAGACTACCAAATACCTCTCTAACACCCAAATAAACCTATCTCCAACCTCTCCTTAGGTTGCCTGTTCAGTGACAATTAAAAAAAAAAAATTAAGTTATATTAGTTTGTTCTCATTATATCTAGAAAAGCCCCTGATGATCATTATTTCCTTTAAATCCATTCATAAACCATTATTCAATAAGACCACAATAGGGTTCTGATGGAAATTGGCATGAAGTTCAAGTTCAGTTTCTAATTACCAGAACCCACCCCTGCTCCTCTTTTGAGCCTAGTCTTCTGGTATCTTCTCCATGTTTTGCTACCCTTAAAAGACTATTAAGCTACTCCAAAATATTAAAACTATAGCTCATCTAATCCTAAGACCTGAACTCAATGGGTTTTATTATCTCCTATCAACTTTGGGCTTCAAGACCTCTCCTGTCCATTTTCTTTCTCTGTTTAAAGATAACTCTGCTTTAAAAAGAACAACAGTGAAACAAAGACAGATGAAAGCGGGAGAGTCCGAGACTTACGTGCTGTCTCTGCCATGTCTATGTTATATGATCCGCTCTGAGCAGCAGGCCTATCTGGTCATTTCTGATCTTCAGGATCCAAAACAGGCTTTGGGAAGTGTTCACAGATGTCAATCCATCTGTTCTCAAGTTTCCCTGACATTATTTTTAAGTAACTACTACTCTTTTTCACTCCTGTTGGTTATAAGCCTTTTCTCCCACCTTTCGTTCAAGCTCTTCTTAAACGTGAACTCAAAGCATATCTTAAACAACTATGTTATTTTGTGTATCTTCCTTTATCTTTTCTTTCTCATTAGAATACACAGTCATGGCAGATTTTTCTTCAATTGATCCAGTTTTCCTTTTAGTCTGTGAATATAATCAAGCCCTCGTTTACTCCACCATAGTTCAAAATCATTTTCCTAAAGATAATCATATATAACTTACTAGGTATAGAATCTTTTTCCTTTGTAAGTACAAATTCTAAGAAGTTACCATCACTTCTACCTTATCAACAAGTACTTCCTTGTTAGTTAGAATTAGCCCTGAAAGGCAGCTCTCTTCATTGTTCCGTAACTTTCTAAAATGTACTCACCAGTAAGAGTTTAAAAAAATAGATTGATTTAAATTCCATTAAGCTCTAATGTCTTGCTGAAAAAGGTGGTTAGAAATGACAGTAAGACCTCATATGCTCAAAAGTGGCAAAGAAATTCAATGGGGAAAAAGTCTTTACAACAAATAGTGCTTAAATAAGAAGATATCTATACGAGGGGACCTCATGCAATATACAAAAATCACAGACATATACATATTTAAAAGCAAAAACTATCAAACTTCTAGAAGAAAACAGGAAAATATCTTTATGATACTGGGTTAGGCAAAGATTTTTTTAAAATAAATACAAACTAGAAAAGAAAAATTATTAAAAATAGAACTTATCAAAACTAAAAACATTGCTCTTCCACAGATAATAGTTAAGGCTCGGCACCCGTAGCTCACTCACTGGTAGGGCACCAGCCACATGCACTGGGGCAGGTGGGTTCAAACCTGGCCAGGCCTGTTAAAACAACAATAACCAAAAAATAGACAGGCGTTGTGGCATGCACCTGTATTCCCAGTTACTTGGGAGGCTGAGGCAAGAGAATTGCTTAAGCCCAAGAGTTTGAGGTTGCTGTGAGCTGTGATACTACAGCACTCTACCGAGGGTGACATACTGAGACTCTGTCCAAAAAAAAAAAAAAGATAATAGTTAAGAAAAAAGACAAGGCACAGACTGAAAGAAAATAACTGTAAAACAGGTATCTGACATACATATTCAGAATATATAGGGAATTCTCATAACTCAATAAGACAACAAATAACCCATTCTTTTTTAAATGGGCAAAAGATTTGAAAAGAAGATAAATGAATGGCGGTATAAAAAGACGCTCAATATCACCAGTTACCAGAAAAATGTAACTTAAAATCACATTGAGATACCACTACTGAGATACCACTATGGACAAAGTTAAAAATACTGAGAACACCAAGTACTAACAAGATGTAGAGCGCCCAGAACTCTCATACACTGCCAATGAGAACACAAAATGGTAACAGCCACATTAGGAAAAAGAGGGCATATCTTATAAAGTAAATATAAACTTCACCATACCCAGCAATCTCACTCCTAAGTATTTAACCAACAGAAACAAAAACATTTATTGATAAAAATGTTTACATGAATGTAAATATAGCCCCAAACTAGAAACAACCCAAATGTCCATCAGTTGGTAAATTGATAAGCAAATTGTGGTTAATCTATACTTTAGAATACCACTCAACAAGAAAAAAAAAAAAAAAAATAATGACAGCATGCAACAATACAAATAAATCAAACACAAAAGACTTCATACGTTATTACTTCCATTTATATGAAATTCTAGAACATATATATGTTTGTTTATTTGCTTGTTTTTGGTCTTCTCCACTGGACTCAATGATCAGGCCATGTCATTTTATTTACTACTATAACCAGTGCTTTGGACAGTTTCTAACACCTAACTGTTAGTCAATATACTTACTGAATGACTAAATAAGAATTATCTACCTCAGTCCTAACCACAACTCTAGCAACATAGGTCCATTGTAGAGATGAGAAAACCAAGACTGAGAGAGGTTAATGTTGGCCCAGGACTACAAAGCTATTAAGAGGTGGGGCCAGGAATCAAACACAGCCTCTCTGACTCCAAGTCCTGTCTACTTAACCATGTGTTAAGATCCATAAATACTGTACCAAAACTCGCTGGGTTTCTACAATGCATTTTTTAAGTTTGCTCCCTTAAGCTCTTAAGTTAATGGTCAGTTCCTATTATAAATTCTCAGAACTATGGAAAGTATTTCCCTGATCAAACATTCTTTGAAATAATAGACCCAGCTCAATTGTTTTGTTAGGGAGAGAGCGTTACTAGGCCTGATGGTACTTCCTGAAATAGTCTTTAATTGGTGACAACTAAATTTATAGTATATTTCTATATAATAGATGCATCTTTCCACTAAAGTAAATAATAAAGTATTTTAACAAGAAAGTCTGTTGTGTGTCCACTCTTACACATTACTGTTCTCACCATACCATACTTCTAGACTTCCTGCCAAGACTAAACAAGAACGAGCTAGCCATCCTTAGCAAAAGCTTTGGATGTGCCTAGAGGCGTGGCATATGCAGCCCAATTAAGAAAAAACAAAGGTTATATTCAGCAATGTGAGACCTACTACAATAATTCTATTCATTGGGGAAAAAATAAAAACCAGAAAAAGAAAAGCAGAATGAAAGAGCTTTTGAATGACAGTGAACTTAAACAAGTGAGTCAGGATGGTGAGTCACCCTTAAGTGCATGCCTCAGTGTGAACAGATACTACCATAAACCCTAGGATGTTAATCATAATCCTTTTCAAAATAAGGAAATAATACTGCTTTATGTTGAATTCCTGTTCTCAATGTGGTCATAGTTTTACCACATGCATGACAACTGTTAAGTGGTTTGAAGATTAGTCCTTGAACTACTCTCTATGGACAGAGGTGGCTGAAATACATGAGTATAACAAACTCCAACTACAGGTTTGGTGAAGTTCTGTAGTAACCTTTAGTTAGGGATAAGATCAAGAAAACACTTTCATGCTGGTGTAACACAATTCACATTATGCAGAACCTGCCAACTAAACATATTCCTAATTCTAAGCATGGACACATTTCTTTCCTTGCAAGGAACCCCTTTCTAAATTTGCCTATTTCTACCAATAGCATCACAATCCCAGGCCTTAAATTCAAAAGCTTAGCATTATTTTTAACATTTTATTTTTCCTTCAACATTCTACATGTAATTTCTCCCATTTCTTAGTATTCTTTTTAGTCATCCCTTCCTTTTTTCATTTACCCCAATACCACATTAACCCACAACCACATTTGACCACAACTGTTGAATACAAAGAAAAAGTTATTTCAAGACAATTTAAATAATTCCCAAACATGGTCTACTGGTATTATTTGGTTGGTAAATCCTAAATAACTTGCCAATAATAACAACTGGCAACACTTAAATCCAAGTCTTTCTCTGTAATAATATTCCTCTCATTAATGTGAATCTCCAAGTTTTCTTGTGTGGGAATCAGAGGGATAGCACACTGGGGTGAGTGAGGATACAAGAAGTAACAGATAACCCACTCATGAAACTATTCATTCAAGTAAATATTACCCGCTATGTATGTCACACCTAAATAAAAGGTTGAAAACCCTATGGCCCTCATTCATTAGTTAATATTAGATTTGCTTCAGTATAACAAAATTTAAAGTAGCAAGTCTTAAACAAGACATCAGTGCCTCTCCTGATGTCTACGAAATCTCAGCCATCCAGGTCTGATACAGGGACTCCAGAGTCAACAGAAATCCAGACTCCTTTAACCCCTCTTTCTTTATGCCTCTGTCCTTAAAACCACTTCCTGATCCAAAATGGTTATTGGCTTTCCAGCCATCACATTTGTATTACAGACAATATGAAAAAATAAAGGAAGATGGGTGGGAAGAAGGGAATAAAGAGTAACAACACTGCCCCAAATAAAAACTACTAAGAGGCCAAAAATTCAAAAGAGTTTTCACAGTTTCACATGGCTGAGAGACAAAAACTAGAGCTCTGGGCACAGAGCATGAGCCAGGGCAGGAGGGCCAAGATCCCACAGAGAATGCAAGCAAAGAGAAGACAGCCCAAAATGTGAGCCCCCTAACTCCTCAATTCATTTGCCCATTCATAAGCAGTGCAGACTGAGAGAAGTCAGGCAGAAAAGTAGCAACAAGAAGATAAAAAGTTAGGCAGAGCTTCTGGCAGACTCATGGTCCTCAGAAGATAAAACTGGAGTTGGATCCACCAAGGGGGCAGGAACTTGGTAAACACCCCAGATTTCCAGCTGAGCCCCCTGAATGAATGAGTATCCTAGGATTAATGGAGATCTAGAAATAAACGATGCCTTATAAATATTAAAATGCAGACCTGCAACAGCTCAAACACAACGGTACTAAATCACTCTGCCTCTTCTCTAACTGCCTACAAAGAGCTGAAACGTCGAAAACCTCTACAAGTTTTTCATATATAGTATCTGCCATTTAATCAAAAATTACCAAATATAGGAAGAAATAGTACCAAGAAAAAAAAGAAAACGGAGACAGACCCACAAAGACAGAATTTTTTTAAAATCATGTGAAAAACCCAGGACTGAAAAACATAATCACTGAAATCCCCTCAGCAGCAATATAATAGCACATTAGACACAGCTGAAGAGAGAATTAATAATCTAGAAGACAAATCAGTAGAAAACAGAATAAAACCAAAAGGAGAAAAAAGGATAGAAAACACATGAAAGAGCAGAGGAGGCCAATGGGACACAGAAAACCATAACATACAAAGAACTGGAGCTCCAGAAAGAGACCACAGAAAGGACAGTGTAGGCTCGGCACACTGGGCATAAGCTCGGTGGTTATGGCGCCGGCCACATGCACCGAGGCTGGCAGGTTCAAGGCCAGCCCAGGCCAGCTAAACAACAATGACAACTACAACAAGAAAATAGCCAGGCATTGTGGCGGATGCCTGTAGTCCCAGCTACTTGGGAGGCTGATGCAAGAGAATAGGTTGAGTCCAAGAGTTGGAGGTGGTTGTGAGCTGTGATGCCATGGCAACCTTACGGGGGGTGACATACACAGTGAGACTCAGTCTCAAAAACAACAACAACAACAAAAAAAAAAAAAAAAACAGAAGGAAAGGACAGTGCAGAAGCAGTTTGTGAGGTGCTAATAAGGAAGAACGGTGCCTCACAGGTTCAGAAGGCACAACAAACCCCAAGCGAGATAAATATTAAGAAAAACACCAGGACACGTCACTTTAAAAAGTTAAGGACAAAGAAGAAATATTAAAAAGCAGTCATTACCTTATTGTTCAACTTTGCTGAAAGAAGGATGTTTTATTTAAAGGGGTGAGACAATAAACATATTTGTGTAAAAAAAAAAAGCAGTCATTAAGAAAAAAAAGAAAAAAAGAAAACCTTCAAATGAGCAGCAATAAAACAAATGGCAAATTATGGAAGTCATAAGACAATGAAATTACACTCTTAAAATTCTAGAAGAAAATAAACAGCAACTTAGGACTTTATGGAATTTTGAAAGCATCCTTCAAAAGTGAATACAAAAATAAAGACATTTCCAGACAAGCAATAACTGAGACATTTAATGGTGAGCATACATAATAAGCAAACAAATTAGAGAAAAACTTTAAAAAGTTTTACATACACTATGAGCAGAAAACTATGAGTCTCTAAGAATGAAAAGACATAAGGGAAGGAAGAGAGAAATGAAAAGGGTAAATGTAAGAGATATTAAATACGTGAGGTTTAAAGTGTATGTAGAATTAAAACAGAAAGCAATAATAGCTCTGAAGATAGACAGGATGTAAGTGGAATTAATGACCTTACAGTTCTTAGATTTTTCTGTGAAATGTATTTAGTACTAATTTTTTATACATTCTGTAATTGCCTAGATGGCATATTTAGATCAAACACTAACACAATTAAAAAACTACTTCTAAAAAATTCACAGAAGCCTTTACGTCGTTTGGTTACATACTTCTGTAATTTTCAAAATAACATGAATAAGAGACTGACTGTTAGATACTGTGAGTCAAATGTCCAAGTGTTGGTCTTAAAAAAAAAACAGGTGTGCACATGAGCGTGATTTTGTGTGGAGCTAGACAGGATGATGCAGCGTATACAATGTAATACATGGACTAGTTTCTCAGGGAATTTCTGAAGATTATAAATAAACGTGTAAATGCTTTAGGACATTTACATTAAAGGCAATATTTACTGACCTAAAGTAATAATTTCTACTTTTCACGTCAGAGACACACAAACAAGACACTCAGAATTTTGAAAGTACCTTAAAATAAGGGTACAGCCTACTTAGCTGGTTTTTAGTACAGTAAAACAGCAACATTAAGCTCATTTCTCAAACCAGTCAGTAATTCAACATCTAAAATGTACACATAGTCTATCCCAAGCATACTAGTAAGACTCAGCACAACTTGGAGTTATAATCACTTTGAGATAAAATGGAAAGTCTCATTTTGACCTTTCTTATTGCAATTTAACACTTTAAGTGTTCTGAACATGGTATCAACTGAGTAATGTTACACTACAGTAACAAATGGAAAACCAATGCATTAAGCGCAAATCTACTTCACGTCCTCAGAGTACACCTAAACCTTGATCAAGCATCTTGTAGGCATCAATTGCTATGAATTGACTATGGCAGGGGAGTCCCCTCTTGTTCCCGCGGCGCGTCTGTCCTGGTTCTTGCTCTACCACTTGCTCTTTGACCTCAACTTTTCTCAGCCTCATTTTCCTTATTTGCAAAATTGGGACTCAGGATAGAGTCTATAAAGCAAGTAGTATTTGTATATTGCAAAAAAGACTGGAACGATAGTGAAATATTAAAAGGTTTTCTCTAAGGAGAGTACAAAAATTTTTTTTAAGTATCTCTCCTTCGTGTGTTCTATGTTAAAATTTTCTACACTGAGGATTATAATTCTATAAAAATAAAAAGTCCTCTTTTGCTCAAAAAGTACACAATACATTATGCATATCTTGAGTTTTCCATTATCTTTTATAATTACAGTCACTGAGTACTTGCTCTGTGCTGGATACATTACATAAACTATCTTCACTTAAAGCTCATCATAATCTCTGAATATGCCATCTAGGCGATCACAAAACATACTAATATTAAGCAAAATAAGCCTTTAACTGTAAGAAAACCAAGGATGAAAACGGTCACTCAGCTAGTTTACAACAGCACCAGGGTTCAAACCCACTTTAACTTGTATGCTTTAGATATTACATTACACTGGGCTGATTATCAACTTGTCAGCAAAGTTGAGAATCATGTTACTATTAAGGAACAGAAAGAAAATGCAAAGACTCGAGGGCTTTTTTCTTAGATTAACTCTGCCCTAGAACACCCTATCACCTCTCTCCTTAGTCCTGCAGTAACATTCTCTAAAAGAAGTGACGGTGTGGGGTTATCTGTTTTTAAAATATTCCTAGGCTTAGCAAGACTTCACTTCCCAAGCCTTCTCCAGTAACAGCTGAGACTCCAAAATGAAGGGAAAAAAGGGCTCCAACCCAATATTTAGGTATTCAAACAATAGTAAAGTTTGTCATTTTACCCAGGAACAAGTCTCTCAAAACCTTCACTCACAAGTAATTTATCCTGCTATGATGCAGAACAACTTTAGACACAATTAGAACCAGGTTGATGCGCTTTGTTCCTAAGTCAAGGAAGAAAGCAGAAAATCAGAAATAGGAAGGAACTATGACAGGCAGATACCTGATGATTACTGCCTAAAGGAGTCAGAAAGCAAAAAAATACATAAGGGAAACTTAAAAAGCATTTAATCTAAATCTGTCTTCAGTATACTCAAGCACCCTGAATATCTTATCAGGTGCTGAGTGCTAAGAAAAAACGTTTAGTATACTGTATGGTATAAGATGGTAAAATACAACTTTAAGTAGTTTCATCCTGCCTGATTAAAACGTCGTACTTCAAGCATCAAAAAGATCCGCATTGCAGAATACCTCATTTCCTAATTGAACAGTTGATACATATTTATGAAATATGTATAAAGAAAAGTGAACTCTCTTCCCTTACACCCCTCCCAAAAACCTATTTCCAATACTAGCTGTTCCTGGCGTGTTTCCATAGTCTTTCTTCTCTACACATTCCGAGATGGATATAATGAAACCATACATACGCACACACAAGAACATACTCCAACACACAAGGCAGACACTAGACCCATACTGGGCATAACTGTTCTGTAATTTTCTTACTCAAATATATTTTGTAGGTATTTTTCAAGGTCTCTTCAGGCAAAAGCAAGCATGTTCTTTTTTTGTAGTTGAGATTGTTATTAGCACATATTTATGAGGCAAATGTGGTATTTTGTTACAGCCGTGGACTGTGCAATGATCAGATCAGGTATTTGAAGTATCCATCACCTCCAGTATTTATCAGTTCTGTATGCTGGGAACATTTTAAGTCCTCTCTTTTGGCTGTTCTGGAATGTGTAATACACTGTTATTCACTATAGTTACCCTGCTTGAATATGAAATATGAGAACTTACTCCTTCCACACAACGGTATGTCTGCAACCATCAACCAAACTCTCTTCCCCTGCTCCCCATAAACACCTTCCCCAGCAGCAGATTTTATAAGCATGTATCAACTGTTCAATTAGGAAATGAGGTATTCAGCGATGCGGATCTTTTTGACGCTTGAAGCACATTTTAACCAGACCGGCTGAGTGGCTGGAATAGTCCAGGTTAGGTGGACCCAGGAGGGCAGGTGCAGTGACTGCTGAACTTCTATCCTGAAGTCTGAGAGCCAGTCAGGAGGAGAAAGGAAAAGGAAACTACTTAGAATTTTATTTTAGCATCTTATGCCGTAGAGTATACTAAACATTTTATCTTAGCACTCAGCACCTAATAAGATATTTAGGCTGCTTGAGCCTCTGGTGTGTACCATTCTATTCTCTGTCTCCAAGACATACATACGAGTGAAAACATGTGATATTTGTCTTCCTGTGTTTGGCTTACTGCACTTAACATAATAACTTCCAGTTCCATCCATACTGTCAAAAGTATTCCTTTGTAACAGTAATTATCCTCCACCGTATGGATATACTTCAAGGTGCAGTCCCCAAACCACTGGTCCGTGGCCATTAGGAACCCAGCCCCACAGCAGGAGGTGAGCGGCAGCTAGCAAGAGAAGCTCCCCACTGCTGGCACCATGGCCTGAGCTCCGCCTCCTGTCAGGTCCCTCCCCCCTAGCCCGGACCTCCCCTCCACTTCCATGGAAAAACTGTCTTCTGTGATCCCAGTCCCTGGTGCCAAGAAGGTTAGGGATTGCTGGGGATTGCTGCTTCAATGCATCGACATTCCTCCTCTGGCGGTTTCTGGTGGTTTGGCATGCTGCTTCTCTTAGCACACAAACACAAGAATAGTATTTCAATAGAATATGGGTCACAGACTAGAATTAGTGGATGAGAAAAACATGATTTTTAATTTTGAAAAGAATATCAAATTATCCATCATCAAAGTATAGTAATTTGTTCTTTTACCAACAATGTACGAGCATCCCCATTATCACACTGAACGCAGGTCACAGTTTTTAATTAGCCAGTCCTGACCCATGATATCTCATTATTGTTTGTATCTGCATCCTCAAACACTGCTAGTTCCTATCCAACAGTCTCACATCTTCCTTACTATAGAACACCCATGCTTTTCAGCAAGAATATACCAAGTTAAAAAATATTTGCTTCTGTGGCTCAAGCGGCTAAGATGCCAGCCACATACACCTGAACTGGCGAGTTCGACTCCAGCCCAGGTCCACCAAACAACAATGACGGCTGCAACCAAAAAAAAAAAAAAATAGCCGGACATTGTGTTAGGAGCCTGTAGTCCCAGCTACTTGGGAGGTGGAGGCAGGAGAATCACTTGAGCCCAGGATTTGGAGGTTGCTGTGCGCTGTGATGCCACAGCTCTCCACCCAGGGCGACAGCTTGAGGCTCTGTCTTTAAACAAAAAAAAAAAAAAAAAATTGTTTCTGAAGCCCCCTTGTAGGATGTGGTAGCCTATAACACAGGTGACACCTACCCTAGCTTTCTCCTTTTCCTTTCTCCTCCTGCCTGGCTCTCAGACCTCAGGATAGAAGTTCAGCAGTCACTGCACCTGCCCTCCTGAGTCCACCTAACCTGGACTATTGCAGGCACTCAGCCAGACTTTAAATTATAATATGAATACTTGTCAGGGTTAATTCATCTGATTATTCATGACATCCAACATTCATGAGTGACTAGCCATTAGTACCTCTGTAACCTTGTGCAGCTGCCAAATCTCCCTTGGCTGTCTCTTGATACATAACATGGAATTTGGTAAAGCACAATCCTGTGTGAACTAACTTCTCAGTGTTCCAGCTCTATTAGATATGAATAAATAAGTTTTGAAAAAAATAACAGTACTGATCTTTTGGTAATTTCTTGAAAAACTAGACATCCACTTACCATATGATCTACCAATTACATTCCTGGGCATTTATTCTGAAGAAATGAAAGTTTATATTTATGCCTATACAAAAACCATACATGGGTATCCATGGCAACTTTATTTGTAATACTCAAAAGCTTAAAAAAAGCCAAATATCCTTCAATGGGTGAATGGTTAAACAAATGCTGGTCTGTTCACACTACGTGATTTTACTTGGCCATAAAACAAAACAAACGTTTGGTATTTTCTGAAACAAATTTGTGTGAATACTGAGTTAAAAAAAAGTCAACCCCCAAAGGTAACATAATATATGATCCCATTGATATGCCATTTTAAAAATGACAAATTATTGAAATGGAGATCAAATACAGGCTGCAAGGGGTTAGGGAGGAGCAGGGAGCAGCAAGGAGGAACAGGGAGGTGCAAGGAGGGTGCTACGACGGCAACGGCACCAGGAGCAGCTGTGGTGCCAGGACGGTTCTGTAATCTTGGTACTGATGGTGATTACACAAGTCTATATAGGATAAGCCTGCCTAGAACCACACACACACACGTACAAAACTGGTAAAAATTAATAAAGTCCACGGATGGCACCAATGTCAATGATATTTAACTAAAGTTATATAAAAATGTAACTATTGGGGGAAACTGGTAAAAGGTCCATAGACCTCTCTGTACCATCTTTGCAACTAACTCTGAAGCTATCATTATTTCAAAATAAAAAGTTTTAGAAAAAAGTACTTACTGCTGTGTTCAAAACTCCATAATTATTATACCCATTCCGTGCTTGTCAACTTTCTCCCAATAGAGTCTAGGTAAGGTTTTCCTTCTTTTCAGCTAAACTCCAAACCCCACAGTTCCAGTGAAGGTTTCACATGGTAGTTAGAACATACAAGAAAGCCACTATTTCCCCACCAATTCTGCACACAGACAACTGGCAGCCACTGCGAGTTCAGCACAGAGAGCCAACACCACCAAGGAAACCACTCCACAGCGGCGTTTCACTGGCGTTCTACACTTTATAGAAAGGTAAGAGTTTTCTCACAATTATTTAAAATGTAAAGGAAGATTCAAAAATATTCGTAGGTAGTAATTTAGATCAGTCTAAGCCAAACTGTCTAAGCACAGCATATATATTTTGTTAGATGTTCCTGGCAACTGCAGTGATAAAACTAGCAGATGGTCAGGTAATAGTCATTAAAAGCTCTCCATGACTAAGTGGCATAATGACCTTTATTAATCACTGCATCTGTGTCTGCCAAATGAGAGAAACAATACTCAAGCAGCCTATTTTTAAAGCATAACAAGTTATCAGAATGAAGACACCAGCATGTTTAAATTATACCCAAATTACATCAAGATAGTGTTACCAACAAACATTTAATTCCAAGTAACATTGTAAGTAAAATATTAATAACTCACTGCAAACCTAATTGTTCTCCAGAGAATGTTCAAAATGTCTACTGGGCAGTCTGTCTCAATAATAAAATAACATGAAGAAAGAATTGAATCTTCTCAGTAATTAGGAAACTAATTAGATTGATCGATAATCTATTAGTCATTCCTCACTCTGATGACAAGCTACAGAGAAACAAAGATCAGGATTCTTCAGAATTAACTTTTAACCAAAACAATGAATGAGATTTAATCCTTGTCCTCACGAAGCTCACACCTTGAGAAAAGACACAGCCCTTTAAAAAATAACCGTAAGTACATATGCTATAAGGTAGTAAGTAGAAATTATATTCAAAATGCTACTCTAAATCATTCCCAAGTGGGACGCAGGGCCCCTGCTCTGCTGGTTCCCAGCTCTCCCCTTTGCCACCACTGACAAACCTGGGAACGCAGCACGGGACGCTGAATCACGTCTCAGAAGACACTGAACACCTTCAGTCACAGTGCAAAACCCTGTATGAACTGGATTCGTATTGCTGATTTTATAACATCCACTCTTTTCTCCAGACAAGGTAACTTGCACAACCTTCATTTGTGACAGTGCATACAATCCAAAATGCAGCTATCAACACTAATTAATTTTGGATAGGAGACTCATATTGTTATCTATTAAGCAACTAGTACAAGTAGAGATTCCATATGATCTCCCTACACCGTAGGTATGCATCATTCTGTACAAGTTCATTATGTTTTTATAGTGAAAAATAACCTAAGTCATACCTAGATGTCATTATCATAGAAACTGAAAAACTAAGTTCTGTTTATTATTACCTTAAGTGGTACAGTTTCTCTGATATTAACTGTTTTTCCTTGTTACATGCACATGATAAGCATTTGAGTATAACAGGGAAGAACACAGAAGGAAGAAACGCACAGCAGACCTGGGGCGGAGAGATAACTTAAAGAAGCAAGAGAACAATATAAAACCAGCATCCCTTTTTTTGTTTGTTTTGTTTTGTTTTTGTTTTTTGTTTTTTTGAGACAGAGCCTCAAGCTGTCGCTCTGGGTAGAATGCTGTGGCATCACAGCTCACGGCAACCTCCAACTCCTGGGCTCAAGCGAGTCTCCTGCCTCAGCCTCCCAAGTAGCTGGGACTACAGGCGCCTGCCACAACGCCCAGCTATTTTTTGGTTGCAGCCGTCATTGTTGTTTGGCGGGCCCAGACTGGATTTGAACCCGCCAGCTCAGGTGTATGTGGCTGGCGCCTAAGCCGCTTAAGCCATAGGCGCCAAGCCAAACCCAGCATCCTTTAAGAATATGTCACCCGGAAAGCATCTGCAATGGTGATCTGCATGTCCCCATGTTGTAGGACAATGAACCAGAGTGATCAGAACCACAACTGAGCCCTGTCCCTCCTGAGACAAACAAGGACAGCAGCAGAGCGGCTTGTAAGAAGGAGCCCATTTCTGATACTGACATCACAGATGGCAGAAGGAGGTTGGATTCCCTTTGCTTCAGAGACTACATGAACAAATGTAGCTTTGATATTAATAGAAATACTGATTGCATTTCAAAATTGAAGACTCTTTTATTCAACAAGCATATGCTGAGCATTTACTACAGGCACAGATAATGCTTCACATTCTGGGAGAGCTTATATACCATTTGAAGAGATGAAACCATCACCATTAAATATTTTTAACAGCAAACGCAGTGATTAACTGAAAAATGAAAGAACACCAGAATGGCTGGCAGTTGAGAAAAGACTTGGGAAGGGAAGGCTGGAGCTCTCAAAATGCCTGACAAAGGAGGCTGTGCTTCACCCTCAGAGCGGTGGGCACCCTAATAAAGCTAGAGAGTATGACAGAATCATTATTCTAAATTGTGGTAAAATATAAAAGTGAAAAATGCATTCAAGCAGGTTGGCATATATAAATATTTTTTCAAAAGGGCAATAAAAGATATAGAAAGGACAAAAAGATAATCAGTACAAATTAATAAATTATAAGGCAGAATAAATCTGAACACTGCACACATTTGTTTGTTTAGCTCACACCACGAAGCCAGGTGGTGTTTCAAACAATGTATAAATGTTAACTTACTCAATTCACATTAACAACCTGATGAGAACATTTGTCTGGGGTTATTAATCCAATTTTACATACGAGGAAACTGAGGCGCAGATAAAGCAAATAACTTGCTCAAGGTCACATGGCTAGTAAGTGGTGGATTCAGGATCTGAACTTAGGCAGACCGACTGTACGATCTGCCCAACAGAACTGTCTGTAATGAAGCTATGGCACACTTAGTAAGTGGCTGGGATGGCTAAGGAATTGAAATTTTTATTTTACTTAGCTTTAATTTTTAAGTTTAAGTAAGAGTAACATAGTAAGGCAGGCATTGCTATCTAAAAGGTTACTATAAAAAACAAATACAACTTCGAGAAATGAAGGAGCAAACCAGTGAGCTCAGATGATCTTAAAGAACATCTGATCATGTAAGTAGAAAACACTGACACAGAGATATTCACTGACTGACCTCAAATCACAGATCTCTGACTCCCAAATTAATATCCCTTCCACCACATCACAGTGGCCATGTATGTGTTTCACCTGAAGATATATGGTACTTCTAACTAAGACTGCCCTATCACAGCACAAAACAAAGTACTTCGTAAGTGTTTAAGTTGTATACTAAAGGACATTAAATGCAAATGGCACATTTTTGTTTCTAGTCCTATTCTTACTGGATACCATACTAGTGAGAATTATGCTGATCACAAATAATAAACCTGAATCCTAAAGGTATGTCAGGGTTAGTACAAATCATCACTGCTGTCACAACAGACTAGACTTCCATATTTCTCCTTCACGCTTTTGCTTTTGTCCTCATGGTCATGTCATGGCTGCTACAACTCCAGGAACCGCACTCAAATTCCAGGTAGAAAGACAGATGCAACAAGGTGATAAGTGTCTCAGGAGGCAAAATTTTCCCAGAAATCCTCAGCAGGCTTTTGCTTGTATCTCAGAAAATGGAGTTCATTTGTTAATTTGTTTTTTAACTGAGCACAATATTACCCCAAACAAAAACAAAGTTCTATCGTTAATAAAGACTTAAGCAAGAACAAATGAACGATGTTTGTCACAAGCAGCCATTTCTCAAATTCTCATCAAATAATTCTTATTGTGGTACCTTCTCTCTGGGCCAAGAGCATAAAACTCATTGTAAAGGGCGGCACCTGTGGCTCAAAGGGGTAGGGCACCGGCCCCATATGCCAGAGGTGGCGGGTTCAAACCCAGCACTGGCCAAAAAAAAAAAAAAAAAAAAAAACTGCAAAATAAAATAAAATAAAATAAAAATAAATGTTTAATAAAATAAAAATAACTCGTTGTAAATCATAAAGAACTACAAACCTATTACTAAAGTATGTGAGATGTTATGACTTCAGCTTCTCACACTTAGTCAATGTATAGAGCAAAATAGGAGTACAGTTTAAATATAAGTTGAAGTCATTACACAGTATCTCACAGGATTTATTTACATATTTCCTATCCATTGTTTATTAGCTATAATGAACTTGTCTAAGATCATTTTCTGACAAGCTTATCTATCTAAAAAATACCTAAAAATAGAATAAAAGTAAAATGTTCAATAAATCAAATCAATTAAGTATATTACAATTAATATTTATTGCTCAATATAACAAATATAATCAGCAGAATTTTAAAAGGGTAGTAATAGAAGCAAAAGTAAAATGCTAAGAGAATACAAAGAAAGGAACGATTCTATCTGCCGTAGGAAGGGGAGGTGGCATGGAAGCCCAGAATGCTGTTCTGATGAGGAAGGTGACTGTTTGGGGGTGGGGGGAGGCCTTGCCGTCCAGATGGAGCAGCCTGTTTGGGAAGCAGCAAGTACCCTGCTGCAGCTGGCAGAGGGCGCAGGCAGAGATCTGGTGCTGCAGCTAGCAATACTGGAGAGGATAAGCCCAGAGTCTAGGTTTTATGGCCAAATGTTTCAGAAAGCTACTTCAGGAAGCAATGGAGTGAACAGTCTTCTCACCTCTTCCCACCACCTGTTTTACTGCCGTCTGAGCTCCCCTTCCCCCTCCTCTCTACCACTAGCCCCCAGCCTTCACCTACTTTCTTGCCATACTTGCCAAACTATAGTTTTTTCAACACATTTTGCCCTCTTCTCCCTGTGAATTTTTCCTTTGCTGGGGACACTCACATACTCTCTTCTTCCCCAAACTGGCTTGACTTTATGCATGGGGCTTAGCTCGGCTGAGAGCATCTGGCATCTCACTCTTCCTCATAATCAAACTGTGTTGAGTAGCCCTCCCCTCCTCCCGGGTCCCCATGACACGCCGCTCTAACAACCTTCACACTAATGTAATCCCTGCCTTTTGCCTCTGACCGCTCGCATCTGAGACGGTGAGGGCTCAATGTACGTTACTGCATAAAGTAACTGCGGCTACTCCTGTAATAATCTAGAGCAGTGGTACCAAGGAATAAAACTGGGAATAAGAAGGTCAAGACAGACAGCAAAGCTCACATGTTTCACTAACAGGAAAGACCTTGAGGGCCTCACTTAAAATCTACTCTCATTGTAGGAATAATTTGAACAGATTTGGTCGTAAGGTTTTCTAACCTACCAAAAATACAAAATGAAAAACTTAAATCATAAAGAAAAAATTCAATCATTTTTAGCATTCTGTTAAACAAGATAGAGAAACAGGTATGTGTTCAAGAGATTCTTATCCAAATAAACATGAGGCTTTAAAGCCCCAGCTCCTCAATACACAGGGCTCGAGGTGATTCCACTCGCGCCTCCCACATCTGAAGAGCCTGTGGTCTGACTTCTCAGTCTGCTCTGTGCTAAGTGTCTTGTCTCACCATCCAGCAAGGGAGGGGGAAACTGCTTACAAGGACATTCGAGGGTAAAATGGTGACAGTTTATTTTTCCAGTTAGCACAGTATCATCCCATTCCTTTCCCTGGTCCACAAGAATAAATCATCTGAACTCTGCTGTGACCGGCAAACACACAAACCCAGCTCTTGACATGCTGTCTCCACAGATGTCTGCTCCTCCATTCCTTCATCTCCCTTCAGTTGTTTCATAACGTCCCTCCTTCCCTAAATAATCCTTAACCATACCCTCGTGTCCTACTTAGAAAATAAGTTTGTTTACTATCTCATACTAAGCAAAACTAACTGATAAAAACTTCACAAACCACGTATTATAATTATTTCATCCCCAACTTTGGTATGTCTAAGACAATTTTTCCTTCACAAATCAGCTTTTTCATACCATTTACAATATTAATGTGAACACAGTACTTGGAAATGTTGAGCTTTCTTTGTATCCACCCAAATCCATACAATTAAAGAATTAAGTTTAAAAAACACTCTGTTCTTATGGGTCAGTGTTAGGTATTTGTCTGCATGACTTTGCTTTTCTCAAGGAGTCTGTCAATATCAAAAAAACTGGCAAAATATAACAAAATTCTGCAAAAGGGTAAAATTAATAGTAAATGTGCTCAGTGATTAAGAACACTATTAGAAGGGTTTGAAACAGCAAGCTTCTAAGGAAAAAAAATACATATGTATAAGCTTCCTCTGTTTTTCACAGAAAATTCTGTCTGAAAAAATAAAGTCTGAGAATAAAAGATCCTACTACTATAGTAGACAGTATTTTTGGTAGTATTTTTTCTATATTCATATAGTATTTCCTGTCACATACAAGATATTGCATTTTGAAATGCAAAAAAAAATATTCTTTTCCCTGGGTATATTCCAAGTAGCTATTACTGTGACTAAAAGCACAAAAACTAGAAGAAACATTCCAATAAAAACTTCTGACTGCAAAGGTCAAACTGTATGAATCTGACATTTTCAAACAGGCTGAAATTAACTAATTTATATTCTCCTGAAATAGCAAAAGCAATGGCTTTTTTAAAATGCCTAATTGCGAGAATCCTGCTATTTAGAGATGAGAATGAAGTCTTCTATTTCAGAAAGGGGGAGAAATAAAGTAGAAACAGGAGATAAACAACGGTAGTAAAGTATCCTAAATAACAGTATCACATTCTCAAAGGCAAATAACAGTTTCTCTGCTTTTTGACGTGCCTTTCTGTTTAATCATTTAAATATCACGTTCTCCCATGAAATGTGGAGAGTAAAGAAGACGATATCTAAGGTTTCTTTCAGCTCTCACTGTCTAGATGTGGTTAACTGTCCTGTATGTCACAATACCTACCACTTTATACTGTTCCCCTAAATAATTTTACACAGGACTTATGGAATCTGAGCTTTACTTTACAACATACATTATATCATGTTGAAAAAAAAAATCTAAAATAATCTATATTTTATATCATCTGTGGTACACTATCTAAAGCATATAAAGACAGAATGCTGTAATATGTGTTAATATGAAAAAGTTGATACCTACATTTATCAACTGCTAAGCCATAGATTAATTTAGTAAAATTACAGTATCATCAACTTAGTTGATTGCCTGTATTTTTAAAAAATCAATTCCTAACTAATTTTAGAGGTTTACTGCTTCAAATGTTTGAAAAGTAAAATATACAAGTATTTCTTCGAAGATATATCTATTATACATTAGCTCATTTTAAGATCTGTCAGACTTGCAATTAAAATGTATTTCAGCATATCCCAAACAAACATATGCTATAAATATAGGACTATTTAATATAAACAGCATTGTCTATGCATATAATCACAAACAGAAGAAAGTAATTATTCCCTTAAAGAGGCAATAAAATCAATGATTCATTGGCTAAATTCATATTTACAGCTAGTATTTTATCAGTTATTCACACAAATAAGAACTACCTAGTTCTTATGTCCTAACATAGGCAGAATCCTACCTGATTCCCTTCTGATTTCTGCCACAAATATTTATATTTTCAAATTAAAAGAAATGAGGACTATAGAAATTATTCTTCTACCTCCAAAATAAGCATAAAGATCTTTACAATGTGAAAAATACTGTTGCAGTAGCAATATCATAATCTCCCCTTACTCCCTGGTACCTTTAAATAATGTCCTTCTAATTTTTGGTTTAAAAACAGTAATAATGAGGCATGTTAACAATTACACAATTACCTGATCCTTTTCAGATATTAACTATAACATGAAACTCAAAACTCCTTTTTATAGCTGTTCTATAGGTCAATATTTATGAAAATCAGAGTGCCTAAAAAGTGTTCTGATTGTTCGTTCTGCTCAATATCCTACCTTCCTTCACTGTGGCTGCTTTCTGCCTTGATGGTGTCACCAGCTCCTTTACAATCTGCAAGACTTGAATCATTGCTAGTTAACAAGCCAATACTCCAGCTGCTTCCTCCAGAAATCCAACAGGTTTCATCACCAAGAGCTCATTTATGCTTTCAGAAAGCTCAAGCACGAACACAGTTCAACTTCAGAGAAATGAATGCTTTGCCTGGCTATCCGTGTAGGCTCTGAAGCGGTTAATAAGAAACAACGAAAGGATAGGCTGTATCTTCTGGAAATGATGGATTCAAAGAGATTTCAACACATTTGAAAACCCCATCCTCACAGTCCAAAATGTATTACTTTGCAAAGCATTGACTAGTTATAAACAAAGCAAAACAAAATGCAGGTAATCTTCTGTAAATCACTGAGCGAAGTGAAAACATTTTCTCACAAAAGCCATATGACAGAAAAAATAAAGTGCTATGCTATAAATTCTCATACAGTGCATCACAGATGCTATGTGCAAGCTTTTAAGCAGTCAACCAAAATACACTGCACTGTCGAAAGCCTTAATACTTTTTTCCAATTTCTCAAAAGCCTTATATTTGAAACAGAAAATAAAATGTGGATAAAAATAAAAACCTATCTTGCTAACTCCAAGCTTCCAGATTTGCATGAAAGATAGGATGCCTCAAATACATCCTATAAATTCCTTGTCCTCCTCCACACACACCTCTGACATCCCAGTATATGAATAAAAGGCTAAGTTTGCTGCACACTAGAAACTCCCACAGAAGTGTGTAAATTCATCGGTCTTAACACCAAGAGACAACGACTGGAGAATTTCAATACAAGTATAATTGTTGCTTCTGCCTCAGGATCTTTAACAGCCAAATGGCAGCAAATGCTGAATTAATATTTAATACCTTTATTATGGATTCTGTTTATCACACAGCATTGCTTCTCAAAGTAAACCTACAGAGTTAACTAAAAGCAGAAAATGACATTCCGGTTAATACAGCTAAGTGTTAAGTTTAACAGAATGATTCTTCACTAGCAATTTGTTCCCCTTACTGTACTGCCAACTTTTCTCTATTTTCTTTCCTTCCCATGAATTATTTTGATATTTTTAACATACCACAATCATGAATCCCAGAGCAAATCAAAGCCACTTGCTTTGTCTTCAGATTGTGAAAAGCTTATTTGTTATTTTCCCATCCTTCAGTTGAATAACTAAGGTACACAATGAATCAACCAAGGTTAGAAGTAAAACACAGGATCCAAAACTCAAGAATGCTGCTTTCTCTCCAAACATCCGCTGTAAAATCCTGTAGTTTTAAAATTCAGAGTGAAGGTTTCAGCCCATCAGCGAAGAGGTGCTATACAATATGTGTACACACATCATCATGATATGTCCTCTACATGTGTGTTAGATCAGGGCTACAAGCTCCTGACAGCAAGAAAATACTTGCTAATGGAAGAGAAAGCCGGGCAACCACCCTAACTTCCTTTTATCTTTAAAAAACATGTTTGCACTTCCAAATTAAATCAAAGGGAGAGTTCCAGCAGGTCAAAGACCAAGTCAGAAATCTCAACTCAAAACTGTGGTCTTGAATAACCCTCTGAAGACTGGACAAAGACAAACAAACATGCAAATCAAACTCAAGTTTCCCAATTCTGTCTTATCATGCCTCAAAGGCAATTGAGAACATGTAATAGGTTTAATTATCTACTGTTTTTATCTTTCCAGTTGTGTTTCCACCTCTGGAGAAATTACTTCCTCTATTCTGGAAAAGATTTATAAATGGTACTAGTTTTAAAAGGTAACCTTCTGTTAGCTTTGCTCTCTCCCAGTATTTCTTTCCAACACAGAAGAGGACAGACAGGACATGGTCCTGCCTCCACTCGTCCCTCCACATCTTGTCGGTGAAGACAGGAGTGTCAAACTCAGGTCTCCCTAAATCTCAATTAACAACATCCTCTATCTCACTGGTGTTACTATTAATTTTTAAAATGAAAACAACATTATCAACCAACTTGAACATACTAGTTCACACTATCTACTAAGCCATCAAGAGCTTTTTCTTGTTTCTCTCATTTTTTAATCACATTCTGCATCAGTAAAAATATGTGACCACATACTCTGATGTAGATAACTGAGCTGTACTCTTAAAATGTCAAGATCATGAAAAGACAAAGACAAACTGAGGAAGTGTTGTAGGCTGGGGGGGAGAAAAGCCAGGATAACCAAAAGGAACACAGATCCCAGCCACAGTGGACCAGAAAGGGGTGAGGGAAGTACGACATGTGGGGACAATCGGTGAAATCTGAGGATAATCTACAAATTATGACTATGACTATTGCACTGTAGTTTTATAAAAGAACATTTTGGATTTTAGGATATAAACCCTAAAGTATTTTGGAGTAAATACTTCATTTCACTTTCAGGAAAAAACAATAATATTACATAGAATGCAAAAGCAAATGTGGTAAAATGCCAACATTGGGGAAATCTGGATAAAAGAGTGATATATAGTTTGTTTGTTTGTTTGTTTGTTTGTTTTCTTCTTTGGAGACAGAGTCTCACTTTGTTGCCGTGGGTAGAGTGCTGTGGTATCACAGCTCACAGCAACTTCAAACTTTCGGGCTTAAGCTATTCTCTTGCCTCAGCCTCCCAAGTAGCTGGGACTACAGACGCCCACTACAACGCCCAGCTATTTTTTGGTTGTAGTTGTCATTGTTGTTTAGCTGGCCTGGGCTGGGTTTGAACCCAGTCCCTCAATGTATGTGGCTGGTGCCATAACCACTATGCTATGGGCACCAACCCAACATATTCTTAAGTCTAAAATTGTTATTTTTTTTTTTTTTTTAAGACAGTTTCACTATGTCACCCTTGGTAGAGTGCCATGGCATCACAGCTCACAGCCAACTAAACTCTTGGCTCAAGCGATTCTCCTGCCTCAGTCTCCTAAGTAGCTGAGACTACAGGTTCCCGCCACAACACCCAGCTATTTTTTGGTTGTAGCTGTCATTGTTGTTTGGCAGGCCCAGGCTAGGATCAAACCTGCCAGCTCTGGTGTATGTGGTTGGTGCCCTAGACGCTGAGCTATTGGCGGTGAGCCAAGTCTAAAATTATTTTAAATTAAAAAGTTAAATCCTGACTTTCTCTCTCTTCATACACTTATTCATACAGAA
Organism: Loris lydekkerianus; assembly: GCA_963574355.1. Classification (NCBI taxonomy): domain Eukaryota; kingdom Metazoa; phylum Chordata; class Mammalia; order Primates; family Lorisidae; genus Loris; species Loris lydekkerianus. Next base: position 45,486 of record CAUYPK010026139.1, on the reverse strand, counting down.
TATATAAGTATTAATACTTATATATGTTTAAGTCATATGAAATGGTAATTTTAAAGGATGAGATAAATATTGTGGGAGGAATTACACTTGTATATTGGAATATAATTACATTCAATTACAAATTAATTACATGTGTATATGACTTGTGTGTCTCTGTTAACTGTGTGTATGTATGTTGTATATACACACACTTTCATATACACATGCATTCTCATATCTGCTTCTTTCACTCCCTAAGATCATTCGGAAGCCTCTGGTATTAAAATTTTGAAGGTACACATACCTCTGAGGTTACTCTGGCATGAACAGTCTTCAAACAACAGTTGCCAGATCCTCTGGTGCAAAGAAGGGGTTTGATCATAGCCCTCACCTTATGGACACATTAATGTCATCAGTCCATGTTTTATCATGTTGGAATCTAACCCCCAAGATGATGGTATCATAAAGGTGGGGACTTTGGTGACTACACCATCAGAGCAGAGCTCCCGAGAATGGGATTAGCACCCTTATAAGAGACCCCAGTTCTTGCCTCTAATCCCATTCTCGAGAGCTCTGCCCAGCATGTGAGGAGACAGCCAGAAGACAGCGTCTATGAACCAGAAAGGAGGCCCTCAGCAGACACCACAGAAGACAGCCAGAAGACAGCATCTATGAACCAGAAAGGAGGCCCTCAACAGACACCACAGAAGACAGCCAAAAGACAGCATCTATGAACCAGAAAGGAGGCTCTCAACAGACACCACAGAAGACAGCCAGAAGACAGCATCTATGAACCAGAAAGGAGGCCCTCAACAGACACCACACCTGCCAGGGCCTTTACCTGGGAACTCCAGCCTCTACAACTACAAGAAACAAGTTTCTATTGTTTATAAGGTACCCAGTTTGTGGTATTTTGTTATAGCAGTCTAAACAAACTAGGACAAACATTATATCCCATTAGCAAACACTATAGTCAAGGTTTGCCACCCTCTCACACGCCCCCAAGAGCTGGTTATTAAACATTTACCAGCACAACACTGGCGCAGGAGAAAAAGTTTTAGGAGCATGTGAGTAGCATTAATTATATTCATTCAGCAAGGATTCACTGAGTACTTACTATGTGCTAGGGAGACATCAAGAGTTACAGGCTTACGGTTCTCACACCCAAGAAGAGTATGATAAGCGGCACAACAGAGCCAAAACCAATTCTGAGTTGGCAGCGAAGGTTTCAGCACAGAATCAGGGAACTCAAAGGAGAAAGTAACATAAGCACACCATATGGAAAAATCTTTCAAATCACAAATTGATAATCACTTCCCTGTCTAAAAAGTTAATGGCTTCCCATTTGCACACAGGTCAGTCCAAACTCCTTAACATAGACCTGGCATTGTTTGTAACTTACTCCCAATCTACCATTACAGACATATCTCCTGAAGCTCCTTGCCAGTACTCCTTCAGTCACACCCAGTGGGCGCATGATACCCTCTCCACTCCCTGAATACAACATCGCCCTTCCTACAGGGTACACCCTGTGTCCTCTGCCTTACAGGGACCTCCCCATTTCTCTACTCGGATGTTCAAGATCTACTTTTTGTCATCTCCTTAAAGATGTCTTCCCAATTTTCTCAGGACATTAATTAGCTGTTCCCTCTCTCCTCACACCTACAACACCCTATATATATCTGAGTCTATCAGAGTACCTCTCCCAATGTTTAGTTTTTGTTTTGTTGAGACAGAATCTTGCTTTGTTGCCCTGAGTAGAGTGCTATGGCATCATAGCTGATGGCACCTCAAACTCTTGGGCTCAACTGATCCTCTTGCCTCAGCCTAGTGAGTAGCTGGGACTATCTCTAGGTGGCCATCACAACAGCCAGCTAGTTTTAGGATGGGGTTTTACTCTAGCTCAGGTTGGTCTTGAACTCCTGAGCACAAGCAATCCACCCACCTCAGCCTCCCAAACTTCTGGAATTGCTGATGAAAGCTACCTCACCTGGCCATGTTTAGTACTTTTTAAAAGAGAAATTTACCTTTTGTTTTTAAAAAGAAGTCCCTATCACCTGACTAAAGATACACAGATGGCAAGATAGATTATAAAAAGATGCTCCACATCTTATGTCATCAGGGAAATACAAATTAAAACTATGAGATACTACTACACAACTAAAAATGGCTAAATCCAAAGCCCTAAAATCCCAAAAGCTGATGAGGCTGTGGAACAACAGCAACTGTAGTTCACTGCTGATGGAATACAGTTTGGCCATTTCCTACAAAATGAAACATATTCTCACCACTGATCCACCAATCACACTCTTTGTTATTTACTCAAATGAGTTGGAAACTTATGTTTACACACAATCCTGCACACTCATGTCAGTGGCTTTGTTTACAACTGCCAAAAGTCAGAAGCAACCAAGACATCACTCAACAGGTGAAAGGATAACTGAACTACGGTGCAGCGTATGGAAAGCATACCACGGAATACCGTTCAGCAACCAAAGGAAATGAGCTACCAAGCCACAAAAGCACATGGTGAACCTTAAATGCATATTGCCAAGTAAAAGCAGCCAGTCTGAAAAGGCCACATACTATGTGATTCCAACTACATGACATGCTGGAAAACTCAGAACTGTAGAGACAGTAAAATCATCAGTGGTCACCAGGGCTCTGAGAAGAGGAAGTAAGGGATGAACTGGAGGATCCCAGCAGATTTTTAGGGTAGTGAAACTATTCTGTATGATACTGTAATGAGGGGTGTCTTATACACTTGTCAAAACCCAGTGAACTGTATAACATGAAGAGTAAACCCTAATATAAGCTATGGACTTTAGTTAACAATCATACATAAGAATCAGCACACTGATTACCGTATATACGCGAGTATATACGGTATAACAAATGTAACACACTAATGTGAGACGTTCATAATAAGAGAAACTGGTTTGGAGAAAGGGTGTAAGGTGGTACAAGGAAACTCCTTCTGCTCAATTTTTCCATAAATGTAGCATTGTTCTAAAATATAAAGTACTTTAAAAATCTGTATCATATTCTGATTCAGACTTTATCTGAAATAATGCAAAGATAAATCCAAAATGTTCAGCATTTAACTGGATAGAAGTGCTTAAAACAAAAATACTCCAATTCATAATTGTCAAGTCGTGGAACTGTGGTATATGTATACCATGGAATACTATTTAACCATAAGAAATGATGGAGACTTCACATCTTTTATATTTGCCTGGATGGAACTAAAACACATTCTCCTTAGTGAAGTATCTCAAGAATGGAAAAAAAAAAAAAACCAATGTACTGAACCCTAATATGAAACCAATATATAAACAATTACATGCTCATAATGAAACAACAGGACACAAAAATGCTCTAGTGACGGGGGAGGGGGAGGAGGGAGGGCATATGGCAGCATCTCACCCACTGGGCACAAGGTGAGGGTGTTCAGCACCCCCTTTGAGTGAAGGGCTCTTCTACAACCTGAACTTTACCTTGGTGAAGAGTGAGAATGCTATAACCTAAAAATTTATACCTTCATACTAATTTGAAATTATGAAAATAAAGTAAAAAAATAAAACATCATGGCTTGTACGCAGCTGCGATCCAGCATAGCTTAGTGGACAAGAAATACTGCTGCTACCCCGTCAATGGACTACCTGCAAACAGCTGTGAGCTACTTTCTTTTACCTTTTTTTTTTTAAGAAAATGTCACTTTATTGCCCTTAGTAGAGAGCTGTGGCGTCACAGCTCACAGCAACTTCCAACTCCTGGGCTTAGGCAATTCTCTTGCCTCAGCCTCCCAAGTTCTGGCTGGGACTACAGGCGCCCGCCACAACGCGCGGCTATTTTTTTGTTGCATTTGGCAGGGGCCGGGTTCCAACCTGCCACCCTCGGAATATGGGGCCGGTGCCTTACCCACTGAGCCACAGGCAACGCCCGAGGTAGTTTCTTTTTATCAACAGAGGAAATCTTACCTCCATCTTGTTCCCTACATTGTATTTGTCATACAGGGCCACCCCCAAACCACTATTCTTCGGCTAACACCAAACTGCTGACTGACTTCTCCTCCCCATCTAGCATGCCCAGAACCAGCCACGAGGGAATGTGTGTGAGAGAACACGCGCTGACAGCCACACGGAGAGAGAAACCAAGCGCTGAAAATGCGTCACGACCTGCTCAGCACCCACTGGGACATTCCAACTTTTCCATCTACGTTTTCTAAAAGAAAACACTAGGTAAAAATTAACTTCTTTCAAATGAGAAGATTTCAATAGCAGGAAGTGATCAACAGCAATCACATAAAGAAAAACAGCCAGGCAGAGGAAAGAAATATTTTCCCAACTCTCCTCACTCAAAGACAGGAAGAACAGGACTGAGTATGGTCCCACTTGCATTCTGTCTCTCATTCACACAATGAAACCACAAGCGAGTTCACTGCAGCATCTGGTTTGGCCTACCTGCAAAAAGAATCACCATGTAATTCTAAAGCAAAATCATGTCACTATTCATAGCCAATATTGTAAGTAATTCAAACCTACACCCTAGAATTATAACAGATTATAAAATAATGTAATAGGTCTCTCTTTTCTTCTTTACATCAGTATGCATCTTCTTTTTTCTGAACCCGCCTCCTCCGGCCTATGGGGCTGGCCAACACTCCTTTGAACCACAGGTGCCGCCCATCAGTATGCATCTTCAATAATTTTTATCACAAATGGAGAACTCAGACATCCAATTTAGATACTATAGGTTTCTCTTTTTAATTTCTTAGCTCCCAAAAGAAGCATTTTATGCCTCAGCCATGGAATCATATTTCAGTTGCAGAAAACCTTTCTCACTGGATACCTCTGATAGGCATTTTCCTTCTTATCTTTTCTTAATGGTTAGGTAGAGATTGTTAGACACTCTATGAGTTTGCAACTTTCTGAGCAGGTGAGTTTGAATATGAATAAGTTAGAATAATGAGCCAACTACTATTAATAGTAATAAATTACTATTTCAGGAAAAAAATAATTTTTATCACAAAAAAACGCATGTTCACTGTGGAAAAACAAGAATCCAAAAGTTAAAATAAAAATGTCTCCTGCCCCCCCCCCCCAGGAATAAGCACAACAACCTTTTAGACTTACCCATGTACTTTTTTGTTACTGATTATACAAAATGAGGTGATATTACGCATATTCTTTTGGAATTAATGTGTTTTCACACTTCCAAATATTTCATCAACATCTTCTTTATGCAATAAACACAGACAGGGATCTCTGCACTGTGTTCTGTGTTTACACATTCTTTTGGTCATGTGAATAACAACCCAGCATCTTTTCATTCTTGGCAATGATTCCGATTTTTTTTTACCAACTTTTCAGAAAACATTTTTAGCTTTCCTGAAAATAACAAATTAGAGTTAAACTTCTGTCATTCTTTTTAGAACATGTAGATAAATGAAATGAAAAAAATGCGAGAGGCCACACTTGTCACAACAATAATCTGTAAATCTTCAAAATGTCTATTGGTTTGCATATAAAAAAATGACTACAGGATATTAAATCATAAACCCTTTCTAACTGGCCTCTGCTTTGGGGTTCATAAGCCAGTTAACGGACTTCATTTCTTTGTCCCTACACTTATATTATAAAGGTGGGATATAATCATTTGGTTATAGAATTTTGAAAATCAATCTCTACAAACTCAGTAATATAAAATATAGCATAAGTTGACTATAAAAAATAAAAACTGTTGACTTTTTCTCAACATCTTTTTCTATACCTAAAATCTGTGATATTTTCTGTTCAAACAGCATTCAGATGTTTTTATAGCCAAACATAACTCATACTGGTTATTTAAAAATTAACAGGCTCACATTTGTAATCCAAGCACTTTGGGAGGTAAGGTGGGAGGACAGCTTGAGCCCAAGACTTTGGGGTCGTAGTGAACTACGATGACACCACTGAGCTCTACCCAGGGTGACAGAGCAAGACACTGTCTCAAAAAAAAAAAAGAAAGAAAGAAAGAAAGAAAAGAAAAGATAAGACCAGACTGAGTAACATACCAAGAGTCCATCTATACAAAAACCTGAAAAATTAGCCAGGTGTGGTGGTGCATGCCTACAGCCCCAGCTACCTGGGAGGCCCAGGGAGGAGGGTCACGTGAGTCCAGGAATTTAAGACTATAATGAGCTGTGATGAGGCCTCTGCACTCCAGCCTGAGCATCAAAGCAAGACCCTGCTTCAAAAAAATAAACAAGTAAAATAAAAGTTAAAAGTTAATCAACTATCTTCAAAGGTTTTTTTTTTTTTACAGAAAAGGTAAAACCAAAAAAGATATTAGGTAAAATATCCTTAAATTGTCAGTTGTTTGTAGATGATAACACTATCCTTCTCTCATATAATCTCAGGGTAGATTAAATGATCATAACTGTTCATGAAAAGAACCTGTATTAATGGAATAAAGTTAGGAATTAATGGATTTTTCTTTAAAAATCAGTCTTTAAAAAAATATCTTATAATCAGGTGTGGTGGCTCATACCTGTAATCCCAGCACTCTGGGAGGCCAAGGCCAGTGGACTGCTTGAGCTCAGGAGTTCGAGACCAGCCTGAACAAGACTGAGACCCCATCTCTACCAAAAATACAAAACTAGGCTTGGTGCCTGTAGTACAGTGGTTATGGCACACGCACCGAGGCTGGTGAGTTGGAACCCAGCCCAGGCCAGCTAAACAAGAATGACAAATGCAACAAAAAAATAGCCCGGCATTATGGCAGTCACCTGTAGTCCCAGCTACTTGGGAGGCTAAGGCTAGAGAATCACTCAAGCTCAAGAGTTGGAGATTGCTGTGAGCTATGACGCCACATCACTCTACCAACAACAACATAGTGAGACTGTCTCAAAAATAAATAAATAAATAAATAAATAAATAAATAGAAAACTAGTGGGGCTTGTGGTGGGTGCCGACAGTTCCAGCTACTCAGAAAGCTGAGGCAAGAGGATCACTTGAGCCCAAGAGTTTGAAGTTGCTATGAGCTATGATGATACCATGGCACTGAACCCCAGGGTGACAGAGGGAAACACTGTCTGAAAGTGTTTATCAAGGCACAATTCATTTTGCTTACAGAAAGCAAGCAAGAAACTTCTCATCAACTCTGTACCTCAGCAGACATGGTCATAAATGTGTGCAAAGTTAAGTTTCACAAACAGGGGAAATAAAAATATATTATCCCAATTTGTATTCACGACATTGAGAAATCTTTACTCCATTGACTATACACCATAAGTGGATTTGAAGTCACACCAATGAGGACAGGGGAAGGGGGTGGAAGGGACATGAGTGAACAAATGGCCCCCAACCCCCATCAATGGTATGTAACAGTTTAAAGGTAGCAAAATCCTGTTCATTCACACAAGATTTCTTATGTACCTCGTATATAAGCAGTACCATGCCAATTGCTGTGTTACAAGGGTGATCAACATTCTTCCATTCTACCAACAGAAAATAACATTAAACACATAATTACAAAATTAATTACTGAATTAGAACTGAGATGACTATTATAAGTACAGCATGACAAGAGAGTTGTGCCCTTAAAGTAGTAAAAAAGTATGAATTAAAGTCTGTATATAACTGAGCAAATTGTTCTATAACTGAACAAATTCTAATTTCCAAATTATTACATTTTGAATTTCTAAAGGAAGCCTCCTTTTGTGTAGAACTGATCTTTCTTTCGACTTTCCGAGCCACATGCAAATGAACACACAAATACAGAAGGAAAGAAACCTTCCGGTCACAACAAAGAAATTAAGGATGACTTCATTTTCAAAGTCAAGAACTCCAAAAACAAGGTCTTCAGGCTTAGACCCTCCAGATTCCAACAAGGCTATCAAATAATATTGGTTTGTGAAAATTTATTACCATAAAAAAATATTAAAAAGCATTTAAGATCTGCGTTTATAGCACTGGAATAAATCCTAATTCAATACAACGTCACATTGAAGATCAACTATTCATATGTACACCGTATCACATTAATTACATCAGGCAAGGTAGACGGCCGCCAACTGTGTCCTTGACAGAATAGTACATTCGGCAAAACTCGCCTTTGGTTATTTATTATTCTCTACTTATCCTCCCTTTCTGAAACCTTTTTCTACCTCTGCCTTTTCTTTATCTTTCCTCTAACCATTAAAAAATGATCCGTCATAAAAAAATACATAACATTACAATAAATATTTAAAAGCTACACTGCTTTGCAATAAATTTTTTGAGGTACAAAAACAGCATCTAACGTTAAAATCTGTGGTATCTTAATAATCATTTTGGAAGACTATTTTAGAAGGATATGGTATAAGGGAAAATGTAAACAGTGGGCACATGAAAAAAGTTATTTATCTAACAAGGAGATGCTACCAACACTAGGATGACTACTAACAAAAAATATACGTATATATAGTAAGTGTCAGGGAGGAGAAGGAGACGAAGGAAACTGTGCAGTGTAAACTGGTGTAGCCTCTGTGGAAGAATCTATGGCCTCTCCCCACAAAATTAAAAAGAGAACTACTACTGATCCAGCTAATCAGCTCCTAGGTGTGAAACCAAAACTTTGAAAGTAGGCTTCTAGGGCGGCGCCTGTGGCTCAAAGGAATAGGACACCGGCCACATATACCAGAGGTGGTAGGTTCAAATTCAGCCCCAGCCAAAAACTGCAAAAAAAAAAAAAAGGAAGCAGAAGTCCACAGGCTGGCATGGGGGCTCTAGCCCATAATCCTAGCACTCTGGAAGGCCGAGGCAGGCAGACTGCCAGAGTTCACAGGTTCAAGACCAACCTGAGCCAGAGAGAGACCCCATCTTTAAAAATAGTCAAGCGCTGTGGAGGGCACCTGTAGTCCCAGCTACTTGGGAGGCTGAGGCAAGAGGATCACTTGAGTCCAAGAGTTTGAGGTTGCTGTGAACTGTGACGCCCTCTACTGAGGGGGACAAAGTGAGACTCTGTCAAAAAAAAAAAAAAAAAAAAAAACCAAAAAGGAAAGTAGGGTTCCAATGACATATTTGTACATACACATTCATGGCTGCCTAATTCATGATAACCAAAAGGTGGAAGCAATCCAGTGGCATCAACAGACAAATGGATAAACGAAGTGTGTTCTGAGGAATGGATAAAGAAGGGGCATTAGTCAGCTAAAAAGAAAGGTGATTCTGACACATGCTACGGTCCTGTGGACCTTGAAGATGTCATGCTAAGTCAAAGATGCCAGTTACAAAAGACAAATACTGTGTGATTCCACAGCTGTGAGGCACCTGCAACAGCCAAAGACTGTGAGGAAGTGGAGTCGGCCTTTGACGGCCACAGTCTCTCAGTTTTGCATGATGAAAAGCTTTGAGCTGGCTGCACAAAATGTAACCGTACTTACTGAATGATACACTTAAAACAGTTAAGACATATATGAATATTTTATCACAATTTTTTTTAAAAGTTATCCTGTCTAGAAATCAAATAATGCAACTGAAAGCTACTTCATAATGTCATATGAAGCCCACTAGGCTAGTCATATCCTAGAGATATCCTGGTATACAATTACCAGATTGAAATCTTTCCAAGAAAGGCAAAACACATACACAAAAACATTTCAATACTTTAATTCCAGTTTAATGAAAAAAGGGCAAATTCATCAGTGATAGTCATTCTGCAATCATTTTTTTAAAAACCAAACCAATTTAAATGACAGAAACATAGGGAAATGGTCAAATAAATGATGATGCATCATTACATGTAAAGAATATGATAACTAAGAATTCTAATTATGAAAACAACTGCAGAAATTATCTGTTTTAAACACAATTCAACATTAGAAATCCGAATATAAGGGCAGTTCCTGTGGCTCAAAGGAGCAGGGCGCCGGCCCCATATGCCAGAGGTAGTGGGTTCAAACCCAGCCCTGGTCTGAAAAAAAAAAAAAGAAAGAAAGAAATCCAAATATAAAATTGCATATACACTATGAGTGTGTTTACACAAAAACACACTGTCTGAACATCAGAAGGTCATGTACAAAAAAAGCAAAATGGCTTCTTGAACATACTGGGATTACCAGTGATTTCTTTTCCTCATTTTCAAATTGCATTTATTTTAATGTTGTGGTTACATTTTAAGAAAACAACAGTGGGCCAGGTGCAGTGGCTCATACCTGTAATCTTAACACTCTGGGAGGCCAAGGCTAGTGGATTGCTTGAGCTCAGGAATTCAAGACCAGCCTGAGCAAGAGTGAGACACATCGCTACTAAAATCAGAAAAACTAGCCAGGCAATTGTGGCAGCACCTGTAGTCCCAGCTACTTAAGAGGCTGAGGCAAGAGAATCGCTGGAGCCCAAGAGTTTGAGGTTGCTGTGAGCTATGACACCATGGCACTCTACCCAGGGCACAGAATGAGACTCTGTCTCAAAAATAAATAAGTAAATAAATAAATAAAACAATAGCAATAAGGGGCAGGGGACTTACATCAGGCAAGGGAGACGGCCGCCAACAGTGTCCTTGACAGAATAGTACATTCGGCAAAATTATGAAAATAGGTACGTTTAAATGAAAGTAAAGTATAAAATGGAGGCAAGAGTGGAGTGTTTATCTAAACCAAACTTATAAACTTAATCTCCTCCAGTATCGCTTCCACCAACAGTAAATTTGCCCTGAATTCTTTTCTCACTAGGTCGCCCTGGGTAGAGTGCCGTAGCATCATAGCTCACAGCAACCTCAAACTCTTGGGCTTAAGGGATTCTCTTGCTTCAGCCTCCTAAGTAGCTAGGACTACAGGTGCCTGCCACGATGCTGGCTATTTGTTTTGTTGTTACAGTCGTCATTGTTGTTTAGCAGGCCCAGGCCCAGGCCCGGTTAGAACCCGCCAGCCTCGGTGTATGTGGCTGGCGCCCTAACCACTGAGGTATGGGTTTAGAGATTTATGGGTCATATTAGATTTTAATATTTTAAAGGCTTTCTATTTTAAAGTCCATTCATAATAGACTTTAACCATTGCCCTGAATTGTGAAGGTCTCTCAGAGCCAGGTCTTCATGGACATGGCTCCCTCTGTTTAGAACACTCTCCCTGTCTTCTCTGTCACCTCTCAGGTGGAGTAACATTTCCTGAAAGTGGTCTTCCCAACCACCCTGAGGACAGAGGTTCCCCTGCTCCTGCAGGCTCCTGGAATGACAGCGCTACCTGTTTAACATCTCTCTTCCCCACTAACTGTACTACAAAGCCAAAAGCCAGTCGGCCTTATTCCACCCCACAGGCCAACACAGCAGCAGTGCACATGCAGGGCTCGTTAAGCGCTTGTTTATACTGAAGTCACAGCATAAATATTACTCAGAATTATAATGTTCTCCCGTAAAGTTTATTATAAAATCAAAGATTCAAACACCTTGACCCTTGAAATAGTTTAAGAAATTAATTTATACTATCATGTCTCAAAGTTGTCTAACTTTAAATTTCCTACCTTTTGCAATATTCCAAGTTAATTTTCCAGCTTTCACTATACCTCGCTATTATTAAACTTTCAACAGTCATAACTATAGATTATGTCCTGACATTCCATATTAAAGTCTAATATGACCCATAAATCTCTAAAACCTAATGAGAATCCGTCCTGATGTGTTCATTTATTCTATTTTTGGGTAAAGAAAATTTATCAGGACAAAGACAAAGAGGCCCCAGGTTGAGAGAACAGCTAATCTTCAGTGAAGAAATCTCAATTTATATGTGAACAGCTGCAGCTGTTTTACTGCTAGAAAACAATTGAAAGTCCTACTACACCTTATACCTTCACAGTATTTGTTCAGCAACATCTTGAGATTTTGTCAATATAATTCAAAATAGGAATTCTGTTTATAGGAATCTCTTTGATAAAAGCCAAATGTCTCTTTTCAAGGTCATCTTACATTCTAGAAAATATTTCATGGCTATTTTTCTCTAGCCTTGTAATAAACGTAGAATAGAAACTAGTGCTGAACAACGAATCCTGTACTTATGCAAAAGATTTGAATTCTGTTTCAATTAAAAAAGAAATGGGAAATGTTTCTATTAAAGAGCTAAACAAGAAGGAAATCTAGAGATCACCACGCTGTCTTCCTTTCTCACCAAGGCCATCTACCCGACAGAATGCCCCCAAACCAGTCATACCTGTTAGGTCAGAGCCCATCTGAACCCTCAGACATCCTGCAGCTGAGGGACGGTCTATAAAAGAACCGGTTTGTGGTCTTTAACAGCGTTGATGTCATGAAAGATAAAGAAAATCTGAGGAATTATTTCAGATCAGAACAGAGACTTTACTAGATGCAGTGTGTACCTAACACTCGCTGGATCTGTACCGAAGGAGTAAATGCTATACAAGGACAGCAAAGGGGAAACTGCCAAGGTTAGAAGAAGGATCATCTACTAGATAAGCCTGACCATTTTTTACAGTGGTTACACAAGAGCACGGCCTTGTTTTTCAGAACTACACACTGAAGTATAAATGAGTACAGGAATAGGGTATATGCAGCCTACTCCCAAATGGTTCAAAAATAAGTAAATAATACATGTTTTTTAAAAATAAATTTTCAGAAATAAAATTTAAAAATTAAGAAGTGAGGGGTGGTGCCTATGGCTCAAAGGAGTAGGGCACCAGCCCCATATGCCAGAGGTGGCGGGTTCAAACCCAGTCCTGGCCAAAACTGCAAAAAAAAAAAAAAAAAAAAGAATTATTAATAAAAATGAAGAAGTGATCCTACTAAAAAAACAAAGTCGGACTTCTTAGCAAGGAGAAAGATGTCAAAATTTCACCTGTTGAGCAGAGACACACACTAATGAAAGAAAAAAAATTACAAAGGAAATCTCTGTGGACCTCAACATTATTTCCCACCAGAATGCAGCTCCACACTGAGCTGGAAAAGCACATCTTTCAGTTAGGATAGAATCTCTGGTGCCCACCAATTTTCACACCACATTTTAGGGGAAAGGAGTAGTAAGTCCATTTTTATAGTAATGCAAAACAAACATTTTAAAGTAGCTTTTGTTTATTTAAGTGCAGAGATACTTCTCAGGAATCATTTGGGAACAAAATCCCTCTTAACAAAATCAGTTTAGGTACCTAGAGGTAGGGGTGAAGTTTTTCTCATGTTCAATGAAAAGCTCCCCTCTTCCGTATAGCTGCCAGGGTACTTCTACCACCAGAAATTTTTTTTATAATAAAGCATGTCAAATATATCATAGTGGTCATAATATAGCAGTCTGAACATAGCTTGGAAACTTGTTGAAGTTGTTGCTCTAACTTCATTCAACAAGTTTGTTGCTACAGCAATAGCTTGAAGAAGGTTTGAAAATAAAATTTGAACTCTTTTGTTCCATAATTGTTGCAAGGAAACACATTCACAATGCTCTTCTAACACTGGTAATACCTAATTCCTCTTCTCCTAAACCAGAACACCTCACAAGTCACCTACATCTGCGTAACACAGAAAGACAATAACGTAAAATTATTACCTAAGGAAAATACAGAAGACCAACTATTCTATTTACATAAAAACATAATACATATATACATGTTTGCTTTTACAAATCTTTTTTTTTTTTTTTTTTTTTTGGCAGTTTTTGGCCAGGGTTGGGTTTGAACTTGGTACCTCTGGCTTATGGGACTGGTGCCCTACTCCTTTGAGCCACCGGTGCTGACCTACAAATCTCTTTCAAGTTATAATTAAGCAAATTAAGGGGATTAAATATAGTGCTTTACCACTCTGTGTCAAAACCTTTACTAATAGATACCATGTGTCTTTTGATAAATGAGAAATAACATTTTCTTATAAAAATATTCATACTTTCATATAGAAATCATATAGAAACATAGTTGTACAAAAGTTAATGTAAAAGAGATACGGAATTTTTTCCCAACTAGAACATGAGTTCTAACAACAGACTCAAGAAAAGACTGTAAAAATCAAACTTTTTTCTGAAATTAATGAATGAGATAACAAAATGAATAAATGAGAACATTAAAGTATGTTCTTCTCTGAACTCTGGTTGACTGGAGAACAAGCAAAATCAACCAAAGAACATGTGTCCGCATTTGGAACAACGGTACTTCTGAAATTCCAACTCAAAGCAACACAAGTAGGCATCGAACCCTGAAAACTGTGTTTTCTTAATTTAGCATACCTTGTAACTAAGAGGGCATGCCTTTTTTATCCAATAGATGTGTTCCTATAAGGCAAAACTGGAAATGAAAATCTTCTGATTTAATGGTAAATTTTAGAATTAGAAGGTGGCTTCCAGGTGATCTACTCCAGTCCCCACATTTACAAATGAGTAAAGGGGATGGGAGAGGGTGTGGAAGAGTAGGGGGTTGCTCAGAGAGGTTAAAGAAGTCCAGCCATTTGTTAAAGGTACCATGGCTAGTTAGCAACAAAGTCAGCGTTCCCACCCAGGCTCTGGGCATCGGGGACTTAGAGAGGACTGCCCCTGGGAACCCCACTGATCAGAATGGGAATTTAACCCAGGCTCTGGGCATCTAGGGACTCAGACAGAGAGGACTGCCCCTGGGAACCCCACTGCTCTCAGAATGGGACTTTAAAGAATTCCCATCAAGGAGTAGGGCACCGGCCCCATATATCAGAGGTGGCAGGTTCAAACCCACCCCAGCCAAAAACTGAAAAAAAAAAAAAAAAAAAAAAAAGAATGAATTATTTTCAAACTATTCTAAAAAAGCCATTTGGAGCACATTGGTTTATGTTGTACTAAAAACTTTCAATTGAAGTTGATTTACATACAAAATTTATCTGTATTATGCAATATATTGTATATCTAAAAGAAAACTTTTAATGACAAGACTATAAAATCTAGATAAACAAGGTAGCTTTTGAAGAATAATAATAGTAGATATATTATTTGAAATTTTAGGATTTAGTTACTTAATGTAATTAAGAGGTTTTCTAAGCCTATACTACTACTATAGTGTATTACATTTATGCAAAAATGTAAATGACTTTTAATAAAAGACAATCAGATTTTCACAGAAAATGTTTTCGTTAGTCACAAATCAATTTCTTTTACTGACAGAGGTGGGAGGGGAGAGAAAGATAGAACCAAATGGACAAAATATAAATAACTAGTAAATCTAGACAAAAGGTGTGAGAATTTGGGGTCCTACTTTTACAACTTTTCTTGTTGTAAGTTTGAAAAAAAAGTATCAAATGGGGCAGCGCCTATAGCTCAGTGAGTAGGGTGCCGGCCCCATATACAGAGGGTGGCGGGTTCAAAACCCACCCTGGCCAAACTGTAACAAAAACATAGTCAGGCATTGTGGCAGGCCCCTGTAGACACAGCTACTCAGGAGGCTGGGGCAAGAGAATAGCCGAAGCCCAGGAGTTGGAGGTTGCTGTGAGCTGTGATGCTACAGCACTCTACTGAGGGCAAAAAAGTGAGACTCTGTCTCTTAAAAAAAAAAAAAAAAAAAAAAAATCAAACGAATCAAAAAAATGTAAACTATCCCCCCCAAAAAAAATTTAAAAGATTTTAAAACACTGAGTATACTCAAGAAATACTATATTAAATTCATATTTAATTTCCCATAGTGTCAAACTAAGAATTACTCATTTTTCTCCACAAGTGGTTAAAAAAAATAAATTAGCTAACAGACCAGTATACTCCATTTTAAATAGCATTAATACAATGAAGTACAGTAAATTAAGAAACGCATCGCACACATCTTCCGAGAGGAGAGCTTTGCTGGTATCCTGTGCCACCTTCCTCTGCAGTGAGGGCTGCACAGCTCTGCAAGTCACACTGGGCGTTTCTCAGTAGGGACTGCTGAACACTCCACCCAGCCCTGCCCACTAAAACCAGCAGGTCCCTCCAGTAACTACCAAACACTGAGTCTCGGCATATTTCCAAATTCCTCTCCCCACATTAGGAATCACTGACTTTATATTCATTTTGACTACACTTGACATTTAAAACTTTGTATTTCAGAATTTATATTTATCAAACATTAATAAGTCTGAATATAACAAATGGATAGTTGTTATACACACACTTTTAAAGGGGGATTTCTTTCAACATGCCATTAAATGACAAACAAGTATTTTAAATATGACTCAACTTAATTATTGTCTTTTCTTTAACTTCTGTCCAATTTCTGAAGTACACAGCTATTCCATAAAACAGGATACATAGATATACAGGATGCATATCTAGATAGGCTAATGTCTTCAAGACAAGTTTCAGCTAATACTTAAGGAAAGTCTTCTGTTACTTGCAGCATAATTTTCCTATTTAGGAAGAATCCTTATATTAATACTACCACTGAAGGATTTTGCAATCTACTCAATTATTTCTAACATTATCTGCTCTAACAAATGTTAAAGAAAGTTATTCTTCCCTTCACCATGAACTCTTAGGGCTCTACTGCTTGAAGATCTTTACTCCATTCTGTTCTATTGGAAAACCACGAAGATGCCTGGTCACAAATTTTTCACTGTCACTACTTTTCCTCAGGTGAATGAGAAATGTTTCATATCCTAAAGTGACCTTAAAAAAGTCATTCCTTCATTTAGGCCAAAGGGCAGAATCCAACACTCCAACACAATAGATTCTCCTGGACCGCCCAGTCAGGAGAAGAGAACTGAAACCCAGCAAGACTCTTCGGAAACAGGTCATCTAATTAGTTACAGAGCAAAATGTCCCTGAAGAAAGTGTAGTAAAACACAAGAAATTAAAATAGAGCAAACAGGCTTTTTTTTTTTTTTTTAACTTAAGGATTTGGAAGAGAAACCTATTTTGATGCTTTTTGGCTTTTTTCTTTAACATAGTCCACCAAAATATTCATTATTTTAGCATGACAATGTCTTTTACCCAAAATGCTCTTGTTATAATCTCTGTTAAAAACCTAAGAGATCGGGCGGTGCCTGTGGCTCGAAGGGGTAGGGCACCGGCCTCATATGCCGGAGGTGATGGGTTCAAACCCAGCCCCAGCCAAAAAATAAAATAAAATTATCCTTAAAAAAAAAAAAAAACCTAAGAGATCCCTTTCAAATTACAGCCAGGGTTTGAGTATGACAACTTTACTTCATCTTTGGCACTGTCTGTGAAAACAAAATGGGCAAAACTGATCAATGTTAAACACTACAAAATAAACAAATACAGAAAAACAAGAGCAGTTTAAGCACTAAAACTCAAAAGGCTTTTTGAGGACTATAACTAAGGCAATCAATCCTTTTAAGGACTATAACTAAGGCAATCCATACTGAAACGCACATCATAATTGCACCATATAATGCATTTGCCACAAAATAAATACTCGGCCTCAGAGTATGATAGAATGGATACCAGCCAGAATAAAAGCTGAAAACATCATAAAGCATGCAACAAATTCTAGGCCTTACAGTTGGGACATTCCAAATACTGTGTCAGGAGTGCGGAGGGGTGTGGAGAAACTGGCCCCCCAGCTTTCAGGGCAGCCTGGCCTGAGGTAGAGCAGCCATCTGTGTAACACTAGCCTGTGCTGTGTAACTAGTACCATCTCTGGTGCTTCATGACATGAAAGGGGCTGAAAAATACTGCAGATAAATCCACCTAGACATAAAAGTATCCAATCTTTCCTGTAATCTCTAGAGAAGTATTGAAAGCAAGTAAACAAAAAACATTAATTAATATATCATTCTCACCCAAATCTAAGTTTGGAAATCCTACATAGACTTTAATGACATATATTCCTATATTTTAACTTGTACTATGCTTCCATAATTGCTTTTTTCAAAAACAGAAATTCTGACTTACTCAGTTCCCACTTTGGGGGAGACTCATAACACCCTAGAAACTGTAGCAGAAGGTAAACCGCTGTAAGACTCCCTAACCTCTCATTATAGTGGCTATTCAACAACAGTTTCTTTTGGTAGAGAAAACTGTCAAATTGGCAAGAAAAAGAAACATGTCTGATGCAAAGAAAGCTTGAAAAGAATGAAAAACTAAGAACAAAGCTAGAAAAAGCAAATGCTGCCTGTATAACCAATTGTTTAAATTGATCACTAACAAAAACATCTATTTGTCAGAGTTAATTTTTCCAAAATAAAATCTTAAGTTGCTCCCCACATTGAAATTCTTTAATAGTTCCATAAGCCCCACAGGATCAAATGTAAGTGCTCTGGAGCCTGATTTTATGGCTCCAGCTTCATAATCTCCCTTCCCACCACCTCCTCTTCCTCTGGAATGTCCAGGAGTCATACCTTCTTGCCATCCTCACCGTCCCCAAATCCCAACTTCCACCGACCTGCATGCTTTAACCTGGGCTACGCTCTATACAAACACGCACTATTCTCATGGGAACAGCTCAAATTTCACTAATAATAATGCCTAGTATAACTGCCACATACTAAGGACATGACTTAGGAACACCCAAAGCTGTGCAAGTGTTTATTCAGCAGCTATTCAGTGCCAGGGCCACTGTTGGACGCTAGGAATAAAACAGTCTCTGCCCTCAAGGAGCACACAGAGTTGAGAAAGGTACAAATAAACAGATGATTTGAATACAGCTTGAGGGGCCTAAGAGGCAGGCAGAGCTCCATGGAGAAGCAGCATGGGGCTCACCTCACAAGGGAAGGGCGGGGTGGGGAACACCCAGCAGCTCGAGGAACTAGGACACTAAGTAGAAGCCGATTTTTAAAAAAAGAATCTTAAATGTGAAGTAAGGAGCTTGGACTTTATTCTAACACCAGTGGTTAAACCCCCAAGAGAATTACTCATTCTTTGCAGCTCCCCTTCTCACAACAAACACATAGAAATAACAGATAAAACGTAAAAACGAGTCACTTAAATGGCATAGCTATGCCCCCCAAGCATGTTAAACAACACTGTGGATTGGAAATCTAACAGGAACACAAAGTGTAAACCAAACTGAAGCTACAACGTCTGCTGGACTCCCGGCCTTAGAGCAGGAAGAAACTGCAGCAAGTTTCATCCTATCGGTAACTGCAAATAAAAGTGTTCCCTGTGAAGTGGGTCAGTAGCCAGGCTCTCTGCCCCAACTAGAGCCTGCATGGCTCCCTTCCTTGATTACAATACAAGACTGAAAAGGTTTCTGCTAACTGTGCTGAGAACACAGCTTAGAGGAAGCTGCTGGCCTAATGCCAGCTGACTCAGTGACTGAGTCTGTGACGTCCCCAGTGTCACCATGGGGCCACGCTTCTGATCCACTAACACAAACCTGATCCTGATCTTGGAACTCCAAAGCCAGGCAGGGACAACTACAAATCTGCTAGACCAGCAGGGGAAAAGATGACAAAAAGACATAGAAAGGGAGACTCAGGACCAAGGGAAAAAAAATCTTTTATCAGAACATGCCTGCAAAATTACAGAACACGATGAAACCACCAGAAACATCAACGATCACAACATAAATTCACTGCAGACAAAATTAGAAAATTATCAAATGATCTGGAAAAGATTTTCAAATAGTCATATAAAAGATCCACAAAGAAAGAAAAGAATAACATAACAAAAGAACAAAATAATCATTTTAAACAGAAATATCAAAAGAATTAGTGGATATAAAAACAACCAATTAAAAATCTTGCATATAAAATATAACCATTATAACATAAGAATATAAAATGTTACATGGCTCAAACACTGTTAGTTGCCTATCAAGTCTGCCCCCTGCCTTCATCCTCACAGTACTCTGACCTTTTTTAGGGTATATAAGACACTGTGTCTAATACTGAGATCAAAACCAAAGACACAGGGGCGGGAGGACTTGTCTTTAAAAACACACATCTGTAACAGCAATGCTATTAATAACAGAACCCTAAAATTACAAGTGTGTAGAAGAAAACTTAGTTAATTGTCCAGAAATTAATTGTAAGCATTTTGTAAGTTAAAGAACTTGCCATTTCTTTTTTAATTTTCATGAACTTGTCACCATCTTCACTAGAGTTAGCACTTTACACTGGATAAACATTCTTACGAAATGTCATATGAATGGAGCTAAAATAACAAAAGCTGTTCCTTTCCTAATCTGCATTTAAAGTCATCTGGCAACTATCCTTGTTTATTCCAAGTACATCAATGAAAAAGTACACCCTGAAAAGTATAAAATCCAAGACCATTTATTACGATATGATTCTCAGTAGAAAGCACTCAAAAGTTTCAAAATAATAACAGCTTCATTTTCATTTATCAGTTGTCTAGTTACTTGAATTGATGGTTAAGAAAGCTGGCCTATTTCATATAAAGGTAAATATAATCAACATGAATAACATGTTTAACAAAAAATTAAATTCTCTAACATTATCTTCCAATAAGGAAATGCTGACTCCATCCATAATCAGAATATCTGTACTTCAAAGCTTCGTAGGATCCCAGTTAAGGCAATTAATCAATTTCTTCTTCACCTTCTAAAACAGCAGTTCTCAACCTCTGCACTGCAACCCACAGGAACTGTAGTAAAGGGCTACGGCATTAGGAAGGTTGAGAACCACTGTCTAAAAGGAAGCAGTTAACAAAATAGTAAAATTGAGTTCTCTTGTTCATACGCAGACGTGGATAGTAAGAGAAAATATTACATTATACAGGGTGCCCATAAAGTGCATGGGCAAAACTGCACGCACACACATCACGGACACCCGGTTCTGTCCCCTCACAACTGACAGGAAAAATTGTATCAAATGAGTTTAAGTCCAGGAGAATCTTTGTCCTATCAAAGACACTGACACAGAGGTTAGACTTCTTTTCCTTGAATACAATACTAATCCATGTTACCCGATGATTTAATTTCACACAATAAAATATGAAACAAAGAAGCACACTTACTCATGACTGGAAACGTCTTTGTATGTTGTCCCACTCAGATAGGAAGCCAAAATCTGCTGTCCAAGTTTTCTCAGAGGAATACATGTCCTAGTCAAGAAACAGAGAGAAATAGCACTTTCTAAAGGTCAATATTTAAAATAAGGTTTTGTTTTGTTTTGTTTTGTTTTGTTTGCACAACAGAGACCTTACCTAACAAATGCAAACATTGTAACCTGATCATTTGTAGCCCCATATTAATATAAAATTTTTTTTTAATATTTAAAAATAAGGTTTTCTAAAAGGTAAACTTTTTTTTCTTTTTTTGAGACAGAGCCTCAAGCTGTCATCCTGGGTAGAGTGCCATGACATCCCAGCTCACAGCAACCTCCAACTCCTGGGCTCAAGCGAGTCTCCTGCCTCCACCTCCCAAGTAGCTGAGATTACAGTTGCCTGCCACAACACCTGGCTATTTTTTGGTGGCAGCCATCATTGTTGTTTGGTGACCTGGGCTGGATTTGAACCTGCCACCTCAGTATTATACAAGGTGCTTTGTATAATCACTTATACCCACAGCACGGCTCACGCACTGCAATCAGCAACGGCACACAGTCACAGTGCTGCCTCTAATCACCTGACCCCACTAATCACCCAACCAACATGTGTTCTTCTTTATCTGTGCATAATAAATGATTTCCATTTCCAGATAACCCAATTATCCCAAAGGAAATAAGTTGTATGAAAAATCTAAAACAACAGATAACACCCATGTTGTTACAGTTTCAGATAAAAGTTTCTCACAATAAATACACTTTTTTTTGGTCACCCTTGGTAGAATGCAGTGGCGTCACAGCTCACAGCAACCTCCAGCTCTTGGGCTTAGGTGATTCTCTTGCCTCAGCCCCCCGAGTAAGTGGGACTACAGGCGCCAGCCACAACGCCGGGCTATTTTTTTGTTGCAGTTTAGCCGGGGCCAGGTTCGAACACGCCACCCTCTGTATATGGGGCCAGCACCCTACTCACTGAGCCACAGGTGCTGCCCTAAACACTTTCTTGATGGTGCATGACTGAGTCTATTAGATTTGTTTTCCCTGCTAGAAAAATGTGTGGTAGAACAGGCTAACCTGGAGCATGCTGAATGCTGACAAAAAAAGGGAGTCCCATGTTTCACACACACAATGCAGGTCAAGGGTCCACAGGAATCAACTTAAATTTATACCTGCAGAGTCTAGTCTCTTTCGCCAGGGACTTTTCTCCTTGTTCATGTTTACATCTAAATTTTTATCTTAAATGTACAATTGCTAAATGGTAACAACAAAGCACCTTGTATAATACTATGAAGTACCCCACTCCTGCCTATCACCAGAAAGAGCTAAATAAATGCTTATTGAAGGATTAAGTTAAGACATCAAGAATTTTCTTAGCACTAAAAATACTAACTTCAAAACACCAACATAGCAAATCCTATAAAGGAAACCCTGGGTTTATAACCATCTGAGGAAATAAATGTACACAAGTTTTACAGTTTCCAGAACTACAAATAGCTTAATGCATGTGCTAGAATTAATGTACAATGTCATGGAAACATTTATAAATGACTTAACTCAAGTCCCATGTTTAAGACTGCACTAATCCCAGCTTTAGCAAGCAGATCTTCCTACCTACTTTCAAAGCAGGTAGTCCACCAACGCTCTGAAGCAACAAGGCAGTTCAGTAGCACACAAGATAAAACGTTCAGGTTCCCATTCACCTCCCCTGAACACTACCCTTCCCACTGGACATACAAAGGAGAAAGAAGAAAAACCCTACTTTCTGTTTTTTACACCATCCAAGAGGGAAAAGTAATTGTTTTAAACCTACAATTTCACATGCAAGGTACACTGGGGATATTTCTGCAAATTTTGGCCTTTAATCTCATTGTCCAGGCATTTGGAGGCTTGGGGTGTGGCTGTATGACTTACTGGAAAGTGGGTGGAGACAACACTACACTGGTTCTAACTGGGAGGCAGGAGAGCCTGGGTGGCCCTTCCTGCACTCCCATGTTGCACTGTGAGATATGCCTGCCCAGGTAGTGCTGGACAAGAATAGGTAGGTAGCTGGGACTTAACTGAAGCCAACCCAAAGCTCAAATCCAACAGAGACCACGGAACTGTTAGCTAGAAATAAAAGGCCAGTTGTCATGAGCCACTGAACATTTGCAGCTGTTACACAGCACTCTGACAGCCAAAGATAACTGATAGAGTATAACAATACAGCCACAAATGCAAATTAACTGAATTTTCAAGTTAAAAAGACTATATTAAAAAAATACATGCTATTCATAAAAAACACACCTAAATCACTAGAATACAGAAAGGTGAGAAATAAAAGCATTAAAATTTAATCAGGCGTCTCAGCACCCATAGCTCAGTAGTTAGAGTGCCAGCCACATACACAGGGGCTGGTGGACACGACCCCAGCCTGGGCCTGCTAAATAACGCCTGAAGTCCCAGCTACTTGGGAGGCTGAGGCAAGGGAATCACTTAAGCCCAGGAGTTTGAGGTTGCTGTGATCTGTGAAGGCATAGCACTCTACTGAGGGCAACAAACTGAGACTTTGTCTCAAAAAAAAAAAAACCCTAATCAGGCAAATATTAACTATAAGAGGGATATATGGCTATAAAAATTCTTTCAGATATATGTTAGGATGTATATTGAAAAATGTTCATAGCAATGCTGTTCATAATAGCAAATAAAATTGGAATTTCCATCAGCAAGAAGGCAAATATGTTATCTTTCTAAAATCAAGTACTATGAATATTAAAATGAATGAACCATGGGAAAAACTTATCGACAAATATCACAAATATTGAAATATACTTGTATTTATTATATATACTATACGCATAGCCAATTTTGCCATGTAAAATGTACTCCCATGTATAATGCACACCCATGTTTTTGGCCCAAACTTTCTGGAAATGCCCCTCAAAAAAGTGGCCGGCTCTCAGCCAGGAGACATACTTCTGGGGAGGGCTATCGCTCCCCTGGTAAGCACACAGATTTCATCACCCACCCTCCTTATCCTCCCTCCCTCCCTCAACTGCCCACTCTATAAAGACTGCCCCTTCCCTCTCTCTCAGGAGCCCATCCCTTCCTGCCACACTGGGGGTGGCAGCAGAGATGGCCGTGCACATGGCCAACAGCACAGGAGCTTCTGAGGCCACTCAGCCTGCAGGCAGCCTCCTGGTCCCCTCCACATGTCCAGGCCTGCCTCACCAACTCTGCCACCAACCACTCCCTGGTCATGATGCCCACTCCCACTGGACTCTGGATCCTCCCAGACTGGAACCCTATGCTCCCAGGGGGCCCAGGTGGGAGGGAGCACCAGGAGGCCCACTGAGCTCACAAACTCCTAAGCCATGTATAATACATGTCCTTAATTTTCCCTCAAAAATTTGGGCAAAAAAGTGTGATTACACATGGCAAAATACAGTATACAAAAATGTGTGTGTATATATACACACATATATATAATATCATTGATATACCATTCCAAAATATGTAAAGTTAATGATATATTGTTAAGGGATAAACACATATGTAATGTACTATTAAAAAAAAAAAAAAAAAAAAAAAGGCAAAGGAATGCTCGACCCCACACTGAAGCTGAGGACTTCCTCAACCCAGTGGCAGTGTAGGGATAGGTGGAGACTCTGCAGGAGGTAATGGTAATGTTTCATCACCTAA
Source organism: Loris lydekkerianus (assembly GCA_963574355.1). Lineage (NCBI taxonomy): Eukaryota > Metazoa > Chordata > Mammalia > Primates > Lorisidae > Loris > Loris lydekkerianus. The sequence goes on along the minus strand of CAUYPK010026139.1, from coordinate 20,988 downwards.
ACTAAGAGGGGGATCAGATGGACATCCTTATGTTAATCTTTCGTACAAATATATTACAGTACCTTAATATGAAAAAGCAAAATTTTTCCAACAAATTCAGAAAGGAAGTAATTATAAATAGAAGTAACATAAATGTATGTAACCACATGCATAAAGGAGTTAAATGCACTTATAATTTTTAAGCTGTAATTACAAAACAGAAACAGCAGGAGTGACTCATTTATTCATTAAAAGTAAAAGACAAATACAAGTGATAGTAGTAGGTTCCACCACAAATTGCAAGACAGTTTTTATGTGAAAAGACAGATGACTGTACATTATCTACATGTAGAAGCAGCTGGCTACCCCAAGATTGTACCATTTGTGCTGTCTGATCTCAGCTGTCTCACCACTGAAGCTCTGCTCTCACCTTCACAGTTGTATAATCTCAGCTCATTTTCTCACAGAAATTCCTAGATCCTGTTTTTCTAAATAGTTATTTGTTAAACTGCCATACCCCTCAAAAAAAAAAAAGCTTAAGAAAATTTTCTTCATTGATGTATTAAAGTTATAAGCAACTTAAATGTTCACTAATAAGAGACTGACAGAATGACCTGTCAACTTCCATGTAATGGTCTCTCACACATCCATTAGATGTGTCTCAAGGAAATCTAACAAAAACAAATGAACACTCTGCAATGTGCTTTATGTTATTTTCTCACCAAGTCAGCATGAAAAAAGTATCAGAAACGATGCCTCAACCAAGTTATATTTATTTTCTCAGAGGTTTATAAGCCAATATTTAAGTAATTAATGTTCACTTTTCAAATTTAATACAGATAATATAAAAATTTACCATTCATTCAATAAACGTTTTATAGAGCAACTATTATGAGCCAGACAGAGTTTAGGCACTGCAGACACAGCCATGAACAAAACACAGACCCCACGACCATGGAATTCACATTACAGTAATCCTAGCATCTTCCTTTCTTAATTCAGATTCACAGTTCATTCATTCAAATGCATATGCCAAGGCAGATTCCTGGGTACAAGTTGAGCATCCCAAATCCAAAAATCTGAAATCTAAAACTTTTTGAGCACCAGCATGATGCTCAAAAGATATGCAGATTTCAGATTTGGGACACACTGGCATAATGCAAGTAAGCCAAATCTGAAAATATTCAAAATCTTAAGTACTTCTAGTCTGAAACATTTCTTCTCATTCCAAATAAAGAAATGAAATAACTTCAGGCTTGGCACCTGTCGCTCAGTGGTTAGGGCACCGGCCACATACACTGGGGCTGGCAGGTTTGAACCCAACCTGGGACAGCTAAACAGCAATGACAACTATAACAAAAAAAAGAAAAGAAGAAAATAATAGCTGGGCGTTGTAGCGAAGCGCCTGTAATCCCAGCTACTTGGGAGGGTGAGGCAAGAGAATTGCTTCAGCCCAAGAGTTTAAAGTTGTGTGAGCTATGACACCACAGCACTCTACCAAGGGTGACATAATGAGGCTCTGTCTCCAACAAACAAATAAAAAGACAACTTCAGTTAATATTAAAGTCATTATTCATTTACACAGAAGGTCTAACTACTTTACTTCCATAGTTCTTGGGCTCTGTATAAAGCATGCTCTTGCTGGCTGGGCACCAAGCGGCTAAGGCACCAGCCACATATACGGGAGCTGGCAGGTTCGAATCCAGCCAAGGCCCGCCAAACAACAATGGCAGCTGCAACCAAAAAACAGCTGGGCGTTTGTGGCAGGTGCCTGTAGTCCCAGCTACCTGGGAGGCAGAGGCAAGAGAATCGCTTGAGCCCAGGAGTTGGAGGTTGCTGTGAGCTGTGATGCCACAGCACTCTACCCAGAGTGTCAGCTTGAGGCTCTGTATAAAAAAAAAAAAAAAAAAAAATGCTCTTGCTGCAATTTATACTCCCTGAAATACAATGCTAAATATCCTTCGCTCTCAGTATTTTCTCAGCACAAGTAAAGCAAACCTTCTGTCAAGACTGGAGTGAAAGGTGTGTTTATCCTATTCACTAAGTCAACAAACTACTTCCTGCTAATAAGATCACAGAAGGAGATGGGCCTAAGAACAAAATGGGAAACCATTTGGTTTTATCGGTTTGTTTACACATGTATGTTAATGAGGCATGAGATAAGAAAGAGGTCAAATTTCCCCTTCCACAGGTAGAATTTAAGTCAGGTTTCCAGAAGGAGTTATCAAATTCTAGCAGGTATTCAGGAAACAAATATCCTTTACAAGTCTTCCTCACTTACATCAGTTACGAGAGTCAGAGCTTGTCAAAGTGGCTTATGATCTGTTCATATTATATTCGCCTAATACACTCGATACATCAGAATTGTACATAATGCCTTAGCTCTACAGATAAAAGGGAAAATGAAAGATCCAATATTTATGGGTTTTAGGAGCCTTACATCATTTTAAAAGTCACTTAAAAATTTCAGACTGCCAACTATAACAATAAGCATTATAGCAGATACCATGAAGAAATTTTTTTAGTAGAAATAATTCCAGGCCTTATCTTTAAAGAATTTACATTTAGTTGGATTCTAAACACAATAATGTAGCCACTCATTCATTTAGTAAATACTAATTGCAGCTCTACAACAAGCAACAACTGCTCTAGGGGCTAGAGATAAAGAGATCATGGGGAGCACAGCCTGCCACCCTGCAGGCAGCAGAACAGGCTGAGAACAAGAGCTGAGGGAAAATGAGCTAAGAGCTAAGGGCTGCACTCACTCAAAGGCACTGAACGGAATGCAAATGGGAAACGTATGGGCTAAAGGATATAAATACACACAGCTAAAGAGGAAAATCCATGTAGGATGTCAATAAAACTGGAATTCAGTTTTAGTGAAGATGGGGGTAGACCATGAGCCCTGCTCAGAAATCACTCAACAAATAGGAACTCCTCCATTCAAACATGTAACAGCTCTGCCACTAATTAACCAGCTCTAGAAATTAAGTCATTTCACTTCCCAAAGTCTCAGTTTCTTTATTTGTAAAATAAGAGTTAAAATTTCCAGCCTGAATACTATTCAGGATTGTTGTGGAATTACACGTAAGAAAGTGCATTGCAAAATAAACATCTTACACAGGTTGCACATGTATTAGTACTGATCCATTTTTGGTCTCATTATAAAATAAAAAAATTGAAACAATTTTTAAGCTCTCTTTCTATATAATTACCACATTAAAACTAATTTTAATTAGCATTGTAATTAGGATCAACCAATGAATCATTACAGCAACCCAAGTATGAGCTAAAACAAGCTGGTCTAAAATGTTGGTTACATTTTTTTCGATGAGGCAGGTCCAATTGACACTTGGAAGGAAGTCAAAGTGACTATTAACAATGAAATCATCAGAGACAGCTCTAAGCTGGAGGGAGAATCTAGATGGTACTCTTCTGGCAATTCTCAGTTGACGCATATCATTAACTTTGAAGGAAAATTGATTTTATAACAGCCCAAAAAGTATTTCCCAAGTAAATCTGGTGAATGAGCTCAGAATTCAAACTGATAATGAAATAGTGTATAAAAACAAAATGTGATGTAAGTTGGTAAGAGATGGAATTCTACACCTTCAAAAAGCAAGTTCTAAAAAAAAAATTCCAGAAATTTCTCTTCAGCAGTTAATGTATATATTAGCGCTAATTTGAATACATAGTATACAATGCTGTCTGAAAAATTAGTCTATTGTGGGCGGCACCTGTGGCTCAGTGAGTAGGGCACAGGCTCCATATACCGAGGGTGGCGAGTTCAAACCCAGCCCAGGCCAAACTGCAATAACAACAACAACAACAACAACAAAAAATAAATAAATAAATAAATAAATATAAATATAAATATTATATATGTATATATATATATATATATATATATATATATATATATATAGCCGGGCATTGTGGCCGGCGCCTGTAGTCCCAGCTACTTGGGAGGCTGAGGCAAAAGAATCACCTAAGCCCAAGAGCTGGAGGTTGCTGTGAACTGTGACAGCACAGCACTCTAGTGAGGGCAACAAAGTGAGACTCTGTCTCTAAAAAAATAAAATAAATTAGTCTACAGCTTCACAATTAGACCCTTCTATTTACTCTCTATTTTGTAATAACTACCTAGCTAGAAAAGTAAAACACACAAAGAGCCACAAAAAAGTACCAGATGAGAGGCCTGCATATCAGGGAATATAAATTGGTACGACAGTGTGGAAACGTTTATGGTGGTAACCACTAAAGCTAAATACAGAAGCTGCCTGTTCCTCCCACAGGACACCTGAAACCATGGCAGTGTCAAACCTCATACATACTACGGTTCTTTCCTGTATATACATGCCTGTAACAGAGTTTAATTTGTAAATTAGACAGGAAGAGATTAATATTACTAGAATACTTATTATAATAAAAGACATGTGAGTATCTTATTGTATATATCACAGGTAACTGAAACCATGAAAAGTGAAAACGTGGATATTGAAATGGGTTTGATTACACAATTAAGTACATTTACTCCGAAATGTATTCAGAGTATACGTTTAAGATTAGTGTGCATTATCATATATATGTTTAGTGTCAAACACTATTAATATGCTCTGCTTTTTATTAAAAAAGGAGGGAGGATATCAAAGAGCTAACAAGACAATGAAGAATTACCCAGCCACGGTCCAGGAGAGAGGACAGGAATCCAGAAGGGAAAGAAGAGCACACTGGGGCTTTTTCACTTTGGAAATGTTTAATCAAAGCGGTACCTGAAAGACTAAACCACACGTAGGTACCCTTAGGAGGACAAAATGTCAGGGTATGAAATCTACGTAAGAAGCCATCCATGCTTGGGAATAAGACCTCAAAACATTGAATCCCAAAGTGAAGAATAACTTAGAAGTTAACTAAATCAACCGTTGTATAGGCCCTCAAAAAAAATTTAACTTGGAAAAAGGTGACCCAAGTGCCTGGCAACAGCAATGGAAAAAATCCTTTCTTAAACCTGTAATTATGTCTAGAAACACTTTTTCAAACACAATGACCAGCATACAAGGAGCTCAAACTCTCAGAAATAAGACCACAGGGAGAACAACCTCGAGGACTCTAAGGGGAGCTACTAAGCTGATTCTGTCCAAAGAGTTACGTGCAAAGCTGAAACTTCTGACAGGGAACTAGAAACTACAAAATGTGGCATAATATATTTGAAAAGGAACTAAACTGAAATTCTAAACCTAGAGAATACATTTAAGAGCAGATTAAATAGGAGATGATGACCAACTCAGTAAACTTGAAGCTGGGCCAGAAGAAAATATCCACAACAAAAAGAGATATAGGAGTCTGGAAAAAATTCAAGAGAAGCAAAATACACAGAGGATTCAGCAAGAAAGCTAGCATTGTATAACTGAACTCGCAAGATTAGACAAGAAAAGAAGGAAAAGCAGTAACTGAAGAGATAATGGCTGAGCACTCTCTACAACGGATGGAAGACATCAAGTGACAGCACCAAATGCCCAGACAAGACATGAGCGAGAGGGAGAGGAGGAGGAAGAGAAAGAGAAGGAGAGAAAGTCATCTAAAATCCAAAGACAAAATGAAAACCTTAAAAACAGCCAGAGAAAGAAACAACCAAGAAAGAAGCAATAAGCTGCAGGTGACTTCTGAATAGAAACAAGGAAGTCAAAATATTATAGAACAATCTCTCCAAAGCGCTAATATCTATCTCTAGAATACAAATTTTTTAGAATTCTATCCAGCAAAATACACCTTTCAAGAATGTAGGTGAAAAAAAGACATTCTTAAACAAAAAGTTATAAAGTGTGTCAATCTAACTAGATTCACTATGAACAAAATATTAAAGGGAATCCTTTAGGCAGAAGGATAATTATTCCAGGTAGAAGGTCAATGATGCGAGAAGGAATGAGGAAATGCAGCCAAAGTGAATAATAACAGCTTAAAACAATAAAAATACATCCATGGGGTTAAAATACACATGACAACAATGAATTAAATAATAAGGAAACTGAGTGTTAAAACCTTTTCATTGTCCAGAAAAAGGGTGAAAGTCTTGATTAATATTATACTTTGATGAGTCAAGAATCTATAGTAGAATCTTTTCTGTTTTAGTTGAGATGCTGCCTTGCTCCACTGCCTGGCTAGTGTAGTGGCATCATCACAGCTCACAGCAACCTCAAACTCCTGGGCTCCAGAGATCTCCTGCCTGAGCTTCCCAAGTAGCTGGGACTATAGGTGCACATCCCCAGATATGGCAAATTTTCTTTTTTATTTTTGTAGAGACAGTTTCACTGCATTCCCTAGGGCAGTCTCAAAAATAATATAAATATCGATAAAGAGTTACTGTTACACCAATTTACTATTTTTTATTATAGGCAACATGGAAATACACAGGAACATCTAGCCCACACACATATCCCTAACCTTTATAAATTTTAGCTTCCACATCTATTAATTTTTTCCCTGTGACTAACTCTTCAAAATTTTATTTCATCTTTTCTTACCTTACCAGACATTCTAATAAATATTAAATGTCAAAAAACAAACAAAAAGAAACAACAAAAAAACTAAAGATTCCATGGTCTCTTCTTTTTAGAAAATAAATTTTATAAGCGCAAATAAGGCTCAGTGCCTGTAGCTCAGCAGCTAGAGCGCCAGCCACATACACCAGAGCTGGCGGGTTCGAACCTGGCCCGGGCCTGCCAAACAACAATGATAACTACAACCAAAAAATAGGTGGGTATTATGATTGTGGCAGGCGCCTGTAGTCCCAGCTACTCAGGAGGCTGCGGCGAGAGAATCACTTAAGCCCGAGAGTTTGAAGTTGCTGTGAGCTGTGACGCCACACACTCTACAAAGGGTGACGCAGTGAGACTCTGTCTCAAAAATAAATAAATAGGGGGGAGATTAGGGTAGAGGGAGGGTAATGGGTGGGGCCAACCTAGGGTGCATCTTAGAATGGGTACAGGCGAAACCTACTAAATGCAGAATACAAATGTCTACATACAATAAGAAAATGCCATGAAGGCTATGTTGAACAGTTTGATGAGAATATTTTAGATTGTATATGAAACCAGCACATTGTACACCTTGATTGCACTAATGTACACAACTATGATTTAACAATAAAAATAAATAAATAGACTTATGAATAACTATATTAATTTCATAATAAAATAATTACTTGTATCCCTGATCAATTAACATTACTAAAAAATTCATACTTTAAAAAGGTTTAAAATTATATTCTTTCACATATGTCATAAAGATTGTTACTCTAACACTTTTAATTCACTTGCTGATTCAGTAAAAGGAAAATTCTAGGGTAAAATTATAACTTTTCCTACACTCATATCAACATAAATAAGACACAGGTGCACTGTGTACCTCTATCACAGAGTAACTAAATGCTGTCCTTAGAGCCAAAAATAGCAAAGAAAACAAGACATGAAACTCCAGAGTCACTTATCACCTCTCTATAAGCAAATGAAACTATCTACCACTTACTAAATATTTTTTATTTTAGGAGAGATTACTGCTACAATTGTGTGAGAAGTAAACATTTTAAATAAGGTTGTATTTTGACAATCAAAATGAAATAAAAATACTATCCTGACATCATAAAGTGCTCTATAAAGAAATCAAAGACTACTTTTTTTTTTTTTTCAAACTGTCAAAGGCTTTTATTTATTTATTTGTTTGTTTGTTTGTTTAGTTTTTGTCCAGGGCTGGGTTTGAACCTGCCACCTCCAGCATATGGGGCCGGTGCCCTACTCTGTTGAGCCACAGGCGCCACCCAAAGACTACTTTTAATGTTGAATCCCAGTTTTACGGCTGTAGAAACTAGTCAAAGCCATAAAAGACACCAAAGTGTGCTGAGAGTCACTTCCGGGTCCACTGCGGCTGGTCAGGCAGACATTGACTCCCCTTCTGCAGTGGGTAGGAAGCAGAACCAAGCAACTTCATCACATGAGAACAGCACCAGAAGCCTTCTCTAATCGACGATGACTGCATGTGCCGTGTGGGGGACACACAAGCATTACTCCGTAATCTTCACAACAGTCTCCTCAGGGACTGTGCATGCTCTTCCCTCACCCTCAAAGTTTCCCAGTCACCGGGCTATTCACCTACTAACCTACTGTCTTCCTCCTCATCCTCAGGTCTTCCAAGTCACTTCCCCAGAGAACTTGCGCTGGTCCCCCAAAACCAAATTAGGTTCCCTAGTTAGGGTTTGATAAGCTCCCTATACTTCACTTCAAAGGCCTCATCCCACTGATTATTGAAAACAAGGTACCTAACACAAAGTCCTGGGGTGCACAGAAGGCAATTATGAAATATTCACTGAATAAACAACTTTAAGTTTGTAATTCTCCCCAATTATACAAAGGAATGAACTTTTAGGCACATATAAGTTGTGAATCCAAGTTTCTGTGGCTCTAAATCCCTGTACTATATGTAAGTGTGCTGGAAGCCAGATTTCTTTCAAATTATTATTTTTATGTTGACTTCCATACTAAGAATAGGATCATCTTTTAAAAGGAAAAACTGTGTCTCTAAATAATTGAATCCCATGTGAGGTGAGATACATAGTATGTCTTTCAAAAGCCACAGGGAAGGGACAAACTGTTAACTTCCAGGTAATTAGTGGTCTGAACTGCACTAGTTATAAAACAAGAATGGTTAAACTGAAATTACAAACATAAACCAGAATTGTTGTCTGTTTCTCTCTACCCAAAGTAGCAATTCCCAAAGTTTTAGTGTTCTGGCTCTTTCGCCAGCTTCAAACTGCCTTAACATTCCCAGAACTTTTCAACAAAAGTAATGTGGTTTGATTTCAATTTATTACTAGGTTGAATTTACTGGCCTCTTCTTCACCCATCTTCACTGGCTACAAAATGTAACAGTAACTTGATACAGATATGAACATGGTGGCAAAAAGGACCACAGTACAACCCTTGCTTGGCATTGGAGACCCAGACAGCATCTACTGTGGCAAGTAGTTCTCTTGGTTCCCAATTATGTTTGAGATAAAGTGATTAAATGACCACTCAATGGATGGTGTTGTATCTGGCACTTCTACTTACTGGTTTGTTTAACCAAAGTCAGTTTGCCCCCACTAGAAGCTATCTGCATGTCAAAACAGTATAAAACTAGCAAGACTATCCTAACCAAAAACAAGTACAACAGAAAGTCTGACAGTCTAGCTAAAACCAGTAAAGTATGCACCAACATTAAGGCTCAGGGCCCAAATTATTAAACGTCTGGCAAAGGACGTTTCATTGATACTTCTGCAACAACTCATCAATTCTTTAAATACATCATCAGCAAAGGAATTTCTGTTAACTCAGAATACCTGTACTTGGAATTAGGACTGTGCTTTTTTTAAGTTAATTTACACTTTTATTACCATAACCTTTTTCTTTTTCTATCTTGACATATTTAAATTCCCTATGCTGAATACAACGTAGTATCAATGTCCACTCTAGGTAATGAACCACACTATGTTTACAAATTTTATTATAAAAGAACAGCAAACTTGGAAACACTTTTGTTAATTTTAAGGTCTGACTGAACGAGAAATAGTAATAAAAGCAAATAAGCAAGCCGCTCTTTCTTTTGCTGCTGGTTAATTTATTCTTAGTAAGATGACTCCAGGAAAGAAAAAAGAACCCTGACTTCCCCCTGACAGAACACAGAACTTCCCAGATTCACTGTAGACGGTACTTGACCAGAGTATTTCTCTAAAATTTTGTGCAACTTTTCTGAGCTATGCAATAGTAAAAAATCCATCCCTAAGATTTAATTACTAAGTATCTTTCAAAAGGACTAATATAGGATTGAAATAATTTTCTTCCGGCGAGCAAAATGCTTAAGACAGTATTCCCTCTTTTTTTCCATTCATGTCGCATTATTTCCAGGGACTGGATAAAGCCCGGATTCAATAAGCCTTTCCAGTCCCAAAGGAATAGAGTATGTCAAAGTCCACTCACTGTCTAAAAAGCACCTGCGGATTACACGGGGGTGCGGGGAGCCAGGGGGTAGGAAGAGAGACTAATCCTTCAAATTACAGAAACGTCTACTCATCGGTTTATAGATTTCTCGCGTTTTCTACCATTTAAACACCTGCGAGTGACCATTCTCACGCCCTGGAAACGCCGCCCCGTCCTACGGCGGTGAGCGCCAAACTCGGTTGCAAACTTTGCAAAGGCGCACACATTTCCAAGCTCTCCAAACCCCTCCTTCGCCCCATCCTCCCCTTGCCCGGTCCCAACAAAGTTCCGCAGCATCAAGGCACTAATTTAAAGGAGCCAAGTTTGCCCCGGTCCTGCCCACTTGGACGCCGGAGGACGCGACTGAAACTTGCGAGGGAGACACGTATCCGCGCGCACCGAAACCGGCCCGGGGGGGAGCAGCGCGCGCGCGGGCGGGCAGGGGGCGCCTCCCGGAGCCGGGCAGCCCGCACGTCCCCGCACGCCCGCACACGCACGCGCGCCAGGAACCGCGCGGGCCCCTCAGGTGCGGCCGGCCCCGCGTCCTCCGGCCTCCCCGCCCGCGCCCCCACCCCGGGTCCGGGAATGGCGGCGTCGGCTGCGCGGGGCCAACTTCGAGTCCGGCCAGGGAGGACGCCGGGAGCTCGCGGCGCCAGGCGAGGGGAGCAAGTTACCTCGGGACGGTCCCGTGTGCGGCGGCCGAGGGCGGCGGGCAGGGCGGGCAGGGCGGGCGGTCCCGGGCGGCCGAGCGGTGCGGCGGCGGCGGCTACCGCAGTGCCCTCCGCCCCATTGTTTCCCTTCCAAGAGGATCCCGGCGAAGCCGAGCCCGGGAACCAGGAAGTTCCCCGGCGCGACACCTCCTGCCGCAGCTATGGAAACGGCCCCCGCCTCCCAGGGCGGCTCGCCCGGGACCCCGCCTCCGCGCCGCCGGCCCCGCCCGCCTGCCTCACCGGCCGCCGCCAACCGTCGCCGCTGCGGCCGCAGCCGCCGCCATCTTGGCGCGGCCCTGGCGGCCCCTTCCCGGCGGCACGTGCGCGCCGCGCCGCGCTCCCGCCGTGCGCGCTCCCGTTGGCCGCGGGGGCGCGAGTCCCCGGGGGCCCCTCGGCGGGTGGCCGCCCCCTCTGAGCCTGCGCGGCGCTGGAGGCCCGGGACCTGGGGCGAAGGCACAAATGCGACCCTCGTGCGGGTGTGCAGCTGACAGGTCAAGGGGATGGCTGAGACCCGCGGGGAGGTCTCAGTTCTGGCCAACTGCTTGCCAGGTGTCAGACCGTGGACGCTGTTTGCTCTACGCCTCAGTTTTTTCATCTGCAAAGAGGGGTAATAACAGTACCTGCCCCATGGGACGATGACCTGGAACGAGCAAGGGCTTGGTGGTTAGCAAATTATCTGTTCGAGAAATGGCATTGCTCTGACAGAAGTCACATTTCTGTCATTTTTCAGGAATGTACGCTAAGTGTTCAAGTCAGCACTGCTCTAAGTAGGCTACTGTGTATGACCCCGTGGCCATTTAAAACTTCTCGAGTGTTCTTCTCTGTCCCATCTTTCTGTAGGTCAGCTTTCCATTTTTATATCATGGAAATTGTCGAGAGTTTTAATCTCTGAGGTCTTCCATCAAGGGGTGCCATAAAAAGATGAATGACGTAAACTTCCCAACACTGTAATTAGCTGACAGTTAAATGATTTATTCAATAGAAGCTAGAAAAGTTAGGGTGTGCAAAGAACTGAAAGGCTTCCTGTCCTTGATTCCAGGAACTAGAATTACTGAAGCTGGCAACTCTGTGCAATTGTTATCTCTCTTCTCCAGCTGGATAAAACTGACAACAAACTGGGTGCTGTGCCCAATATTCCACAGGAGGGGTAGAAGGAGGAGACGGGTCGCAGACTCTTCCCCAGCATCCAAACTTTAAGAACTAACTCAGATTAGAATTCAGATGGTCTCTGAGGCTCCTTCTACCTCTCTTTTTGTAATACTATTTTAACAATGTGGATACGTTCTGATGAATACCTCATTCGGAGATTTCACTGTCTTGCAAACATTATAGAATGTACTGGCACAAACCCAGATGGTATAGCCTGTACACACCTAGGCTATGTGGGATAGCCTCCTGCTCCTAGACAAACCTGTACAGCAAGTTACCCTACTGAATACTGTAGACAATTGTAACAGTAGTATTTGTGTAACTAAACACATCTAAACATAAGAATGCATTGCATTACAACTTACATGGCTATGTTATTACTAGGCAATAGGAACTTTTTAGCCCCTTTGTAATCTTATGGAATTACAGCAGTGTATGCTGAACATCATTGACCAAAATGTTAACGTGATGCATAACTATATATACTTTGTAAGAAAATACAAATTCATACTTCCCTTTGGGTCTTGTTTCATTTATTTAAACCAGGTCTGTAAAGATTATTATTTATTCTGATCCTTATACGGAAATGGCATATCTAGTTTGATATGCAAATGAAGACAAAAACAGACAAGGAGGTGGAAGGACATGGGTAATATTTCAACACCCAAATACTTCAAAAGTTGCAGAATTCCCACACTAGCAATCACCCAAATAGAATAGTCTCAATTCCAGACAAGCGAGAACCCAAGTAACACCACTCTGCAGCCCCCTGCCTGCCCCCACCCTAGCAGATTGCCATGCATGGGGAGGGCCTGCAGTGAATGTTTACTGAATTAAATTCCTGTCTGTGGTTGAGTTCCCATCACTTAAGAAGATCTTGGGAACCAAGAAGACACTGGAGAGATATCACTCAAGAGACTTCACACAAACATCATAGACAAGAACCCCTAGTCCCTAGTTAATGAGTTAATGGGATTTGGGATGGACAACTCTTGCCACAGGCTCACTTGGCAAAATGAAGTGGAAATTTCAGATTTCCTTGTTCATTAATTATAGGGGTAATTTTAAAAAACACTACTTTGAGCTTAATTATAAGCACCATTGGCCTAATTTTATGCTTGGATAGTAGCACTCTGAGCTTATAGTATTATTAAAGCTCAGACGCCCCTACATTTTTCCCTCAAGTCAAAGTATCAACAGCCACTCACCTCGATATAAAACCTATACTGTTCTTAGGTATGACTTCCTGGGCTTGCCACAATTTTTATTATTAAGCATCTTCTAGTGCACACTTACCACATGGTAGGCATGTGATACGACTATACCAGATGCCTATGGCATAATTGGCAGTATGTCAATTTATTATGTTACCTGTGAAATACACAACTTATGTCAATGATTACCGAAAAATAGAACCATTTTTCCTCTAAATTGAGGGTGAATGGACAAACTTTTTTTAAGGGGGAAGATAATAAACATAAAAGCAAAAATAGACACTATGCACAAGACTGAGCATGGCCGGATTTCACTGAAAGTTGAATTATGGAAACAGGTAGGCTCTCCCACAGGGATGTAATTTACCAATCCCTGCTCTAAATAATTATAATTTATATAAGATTCACCCCATGGTTATATTTTCTCCAACACAGCATGCCAGATATTAAAATACCCTTCAACTGGCTCAGCACCTGGGCTCAATTGGCTGAGGCACCAGCCACATATACCTAAGCTGTCAGGTTTGAATCCAGCCTGGGCCCACCAGACAACAATGATGACTGTAACCAAAAAATAGCTGGTGTTGTGGTGGGCTCCTGTAGTCACAGCTACTTTGGAGGCTGAGGCAAGAGAATTGCTTGTGCCCAAGAGTTGGAGGTTGCTGTGAGCTGTGATGCTATGGTACTCTACCCAGGGTGACAGCTTGAGGCTTTGTCTTAAAAAAAAAAAAAAATGAGAGGGGCTGTAGACTGTGGGGCCCTCAACCCCCTCTATTCTTTTATTAAAGAAACTGAAGTCTGGTGTGGTGGCTCACTCTGCTGCGGAACCAAAAGTGGCTCAGTTGCCTGTTGGAGTTAAACACTGGGACAGGAAGTTGATGCGCCAAAAGACTTTATTATAAGACATGCTAGCAATTCTGGAGAACATTGAGAGAGTAATTTTTTTTTTTTTTCTGTAGAGACAGAGTTTCAACTTTATCACTCATGGTAGAGTGCTGTGGGGTTACACAGCTCACAGCAACCTCCAGCTCCTGGGCTTAGGCGATTCTCCTGCCTCCACCTCCCGAGTAGCTGGGACTACAGACACCTGCCACAATGCCCAGCTGTTGTTTGTTGCAGGGTTGGGTTTGAACCTTCTACCCTCAGTATATGGGGCCTGCGCCCTGCCCACTGAGCCACAGGCGCCGCCCCAGAGAGTAATTTTTTAAATGCTGTTTTTTCTATGTAACAAATTTTAATTATTTATATAGGGAATAATTTTAAAAACATGTTAGAAATATACTTATGTGATTAACAACATGTAGGCAAGTTAAATACATATGACAATTTTAAACTAATAAAAAATCATCAATAAAACATTAAACATGGTTTTAAATTTTTCTATAGTGCCTTATTACTTTCTTGGTTTTTCTTTTTTCAAGATTATTATCTTTATTTCCTATTTCTGGTTTGGCCTGTTTGACTGACTTACTCTTCCTAGGTTTTAAAGTGAATTCTCACTTCAGAAATAGCTAAGAAAGGCTGTGGGGTTGTCTCTGTCTACCACATTCTCTACTTTATTTATTTTATTTTCACATCTATGAAATTGATCTAAAATGAAAATAATTTTACATAATTTTTAATTAGTTATGGTTAGTTAAGTCAACATGTGGGCTATGCTGATTAATTTTGTTTCTGAAATTTGTGAAACATGGCTGAGCATAGTGGCTCAGGCCTATAACATGGCTGAGCATAGTGGCTCGGTCAGCACGCTGGCAGGCCGAGGCAGGTGGATTGCCTGTGCTCATGAGTTTAAGACCATCCTGACCCAGAGGGACACCTAATCTCTAAAGAAAAAAAAAAAAAAAAAAAAAGCCCGGTGTTGTAGCCAGAACCTCAAGTACCAAGTACTTGGGAGACCAAACCAAGAGAATCCCATAAGCCCAAGTGTTTGAGGTTGCTGTGAGCTGTGATGCCAGGCACTCTACAGATGATGACAAAGTGAGACTCTGTCTAAAATAAAATAAAATAAAGAAAAAGAAATTTGTGAAACAGTGGGTACATATGAATGGTATACATTGCATTTTGTAACTTATTAAGAAGCTTATATATAACATAAGAATAACTATAAAGGTACAGAGAGGTAATGTTGGGTAATTATGACAATTCTTTAGATAGGAATTATTGGGTATTCTAAAACATTTTGTTTTTTGTTTATTTGGATTATGTGTTGTGTACAAATTTACTTGCTTTTATTGAGTTTGGAACTGTTAGATAAATTGAAGCACTATATAGATTTTAAAGTTTTTACATTTATGATTGTGTTTTAATAATCAATAATGGCTGCTTGACTTTTTAGTATAGCTTCTTCTTGTTTTTATTCAATGCTCAGAGTGTTTATGGCTTGAGAAGTTGTATTAAGGGTCTTGACGATGGCACAGGCCAATGGACTAATTTTCACATTGAGTCCAATAGCTCTCGTTGGTATCAAACATCGCTAAAGTGGTGTATTTAGCAGGGCCAAAAAGGTGAAGTCGACTATTATACTTTTCAGGGAGGTTAATATCTTAAGTTACTTTAGACCGGTTGGACTTAAAGTTTTCTACCCAGGGTAGGAAAAGGGTGAATCTTAGCGAACAAAGTTTCCCTTTGTTGTAGCAGGGATAGATGAAAAAGCCTGGGTGCCATATAATAAGAACTATCTTCAGGTGTGTCTATTGGCATATGGTAGAAAGGCAGTTAAGTTACATTTAAGTAAGGAATTATTCTGGTTAGTGCAGGGGTCCTCAAACTGTGGCCTGTGGGCCAGATGAAGTGGTGTGATTGTATTTGTTCCCGTTTTGTTTTTTTACTTCAAAATAAGATATGTGCAGTGTGCATAGGAATTTGGTCATAGTTGTTTTTTTTTTAACTATAGTCTGGCCCTCCAACAGTCTGAGGGACAGTGAATTGACCCCCTGTTTAAAAAGTTTGAGGACACCTGGGTTAGTGTATTGAAATGGGCAGTTTAAACTTGATATATTTATGACTAGTTGTTGCATGAATTGATTGAGCTGCAGTCTCAGAGATAAGACCTGCAGTCAGAATTTCTTGGAAGAGAAGGGGGCTGCAGCTCTCACAGGTATACAGAGAGCCTAGTTTATTTCTTACTCACTTATATACCCTAATGATAAAGCATTCAGCACGTACACACATAATCTTAAAATTACAATACAATAAAGTTACAACAAAGTCATAAGGCTTACTTATCTCTTTTTGCTTCAAAGAACAAAGAATTCACCTGTAAGAAACTGACATAATCATTAACTTAGCAGCACAATAACCTTATCTTGATTTACTGCTTCTCAGGTCTCTTCCAGGAAATTCCTGACCACAGCATGCTCTGTTTTCAGTGCCTGCCTCCCACTAGATTAGTTTTCTACTCTCTCCGGAGGGTCTTCAAAGGAATATTCCTTCCTGTAGACCTTGAGACAGTTTCAATCAAGAACAAAGTTATGACAGCCTTTATTGTGGCTCAGCTACAACTAATAGTTTCAGTTTTCAGTTGTATAGCAAATATATCTTTTCTTCTTCACAGTAGTGGTTGTTTTGTAACTATAAATATCTAAGTATGTGATAATTTTGTGTATATATGGGAAAAGTGTGTAATCTCTGATAGTTCTAGTGGGTGCACATCTTCATTAGCCATGAAATAAATACCTATTCTACATAAGTACTTCTCGTAAAGTAGAAATCAGACATAGTTGTGATATTTTGGGCTAAAGACATCTATACTATTTTTATTTCATCAAAATGGGGCAAGGTGAGCACACAGCCGTGTATAATTTCAAGAGGAAGATGGCTGGGGACTGTAACTCTTTAATCTAATGTGTGTTGCATGGTTGGAATGCGAGAGAGTCAGCAGCTTTGCCACAGGTGTGAGTTCGCTCCTGCAATGTTGATGGGTCCAGGAATAAATGACTACACACATAAAAGATGGCATGTAGCAAAGCAACTTTGCTTTGTGCCACCTTATATACATTGGTGGTCACGTAGAAACTTAATCTATAAAGTTTACTATTACCTAAATCTTACCTAACTTACTCTATCTAAAATTAACTTGTAGGTAAATATCAAATCTACACATTAACACAATTTCTTCTGTTTTTTACATTCCGCTCAGACATGTGTCAACTCTAACTACAGATCTGATTAAATATAACACAGAAACTGCAAGGGAAATGAGGAAGTGAAAGTCCTCATAAGGACATTCAATTTACCCAGCATAGATTTATGGCTTTATTTCTCCACAGCACAGAGACCTTTAGGCTCTATGTGACATTATGTTTTCACATATGTCAACCTCTGATCCGTAACTCTAGAAGTGAGGCTGTAACACCTGCGACCCCCAGGTCTAATGGAATACATGACTTCAGAGCTATTGTTCCTGGAATTTTATCTCCATGGAAACACATCCTGTGTATGCCCAGGGGAGCCCAGGCCTCTGTTCAGCTTTTTTGCTGTTTTCAAAAGCTGCTTCAGTGTTAGCAAAAGCCAATTAACCCTTACCAGGCTCACTTCATGTGCTTCATGTGGGGAACTCTGTCACCCCACAAACATGGTGTTTCATCCAGTCTAGTTTTTGCTGGCTTCAGCTGCTTCTGCGGGGAGATACAGCTTGAGTGGAGTGTGCTGGGCTCAGGCTACTTGTACTGCAACTTTCAGTGCTGTGGTGTCATCAGCAGAACATCTTCTGGGCTAGTCTACTTTTCTTTCAGCTGTTTCTCTCAGGCTCATCTTTCCAGGTTTTGATCTGGTCTTTGTTAGCAGGAAAAAAGGGATGTACATTTTCTATAGAAGTCGACTGGGGTATGAAAAGAGAAAACCTGTGAATAAGGGATAAAACTCACCACATTTGTTGTTCATATTTTCTTAGTTTAAGATTACATTCTGCTTTCCCTGACATTTGACGTGAGACTTCCTGGAAGGGTTTCTTATGAACAACTTTGTGAGGATTTAATTTGACCACGTTTTTAGACACTACCTTTATTCACAGTAACTGGAGGGGAATACCTGGTTTTCATATAAATGGATCTCTGGGTGTTGTTTGGCCATATTTATTAACCATATGATTTTCTTTTTTCCTTTTCCTGATGATTGAGGTATCCAGACTGCATGCAATTTCTAGTGCATTTTCAAAAATTTCCTTACATGCTATGTAACTTCTGCAATAAAAGATGGACCGATTTTAGCAGTGAGAGAGAGAGGCAATCAAATTGCTTCTAAATAGATTTTTATTTTGATAGCCCAAACTGTTATGAAGGGAATTACTGGACCTTGTGGCTTCACATTTCAACCTGAAAGAAAAGGAGTACTTTGGAATAAAGTGTGTAGATGACTCAGGTCAGCAGAACAGGCTACAGCTAGATTACCAAGTTCTTGATGATGATTTACCCAAGAAACCATGCCCACCCATTTCACACTTTGCTGTGAGACTGCAGCCTCTGGCCCACCCAAACCTCCATAAGATCTGCGCCACCCGGACCTCTGTAGAAGCTGTGCAGCAACTGTGATCAGTGCCAGCACACCTTGGTAAAAGCTACACCACAAACCCCAACCCAGGACAGGCACCTGCCAGGCCTCTGTATGCCCTGACAAGAACTCTGAAAGCCGCGCAACCCCACGTTCTTTGTCCTGTACCCTACCTGCATCCACACCGTCTGGCCTGGGACCCTGGTAGCCACCTGCCCTCTGGAACCCTCCCTGCCTCTGTGTGGAGGCCTTCTCTTGGCCAGACACTTCTGGAGCCTTGAACGCTCTATGCCAAACTCACTGGCTCCCAGGCAATCCCAGAACCATTCGCATCACCCCCCAGCCTGTTGCTGGAACCGGATGTGTCACACTCCGGGGCTGCTTCCACAACCATAACTCCCTGGCTGGGGCAACCCCAGAGGAACTACACAGGGTCACTCCCTACAAAGATCCAACAACAATAGAGTGATCCCACTGGGGTCTAATCTTGCAGAGACACCTCCCCAACTTTGAGGATGGCCAGAGGCAAAGGTGAAAAACAATCATGAGGCAAAATCAATGGAAAAACTATGGCAATATGAATAATCAGAATAGATCAACTGCCCCAAGGATCAATGGGGCAGACACAGCACAAGAGCCCATGCACAAACAAATAGCTGAGATAACAAAAATCAAATTCAGAATCTGGATAGCAAATAAGATCAAAGTAAAATTTTGAATAGTAACCCAAAAGATATCTCAAGAATTAAATGAATTCAAAGACCAAATGACCAAAGATTTTGACACATTGAGACAAGAAGTTGCATCCCTCAAAGACCTGAGAAACACAGTAGAATCCCTCAGGAACAGAATACAGCAAGCAGAAGAAAAGATTTCTGAGACTGAAGACAGCTTTTAAATGCTCCAAAACTCTAAAAGAGGAAGAGAAATGAAGAGCAAAAACAGATCACTCACTCAGAGAGCTCTGGAATAATTTGAGGAAAACCAATATTCATCTTATAGGGATCCCCGAAAGTGATGAAGTGGCTTCACAAGGCACAGAGTCTCTTCTCCATGAGATTATGAAAAAAACTTTCCAGCCATGCCAAGAGATTCTGAAATTCAGATAGCAGACAGTTTCAGAACTCCAGCATGACTCAACCCAAATAAGACATCCCCAAGACACATCATAATCAATTTACATCATAATCAATTTCACTAAAGTTAATATGAAGGAGAAAATTCCAAAAGCAGCCAGACAAAAGAAAACCACCACCTACAAGAGTAAGAATATTAGAATAACTGCAAATCTCTCTGCTGAAACTTTTCAAGCTAGAAGAGGATGGTCATTGACTTTTAATCTCCTAAAACAAAATAACTTTCAACCCAGGATCCTATACCCAGCTAAACTGAGTTTCATTTATGACAGAGAAATTAAAAACTTTAATGACATTCACATGTTGAAGAAATTTGCCATAACTAAACCAGCTCTCCAGGATATTCCCAGACCTATCCTCCATAAAGACCAGCATAATCCTCCACCACAAAAGTAAACCCACCCAGAAAATTTTGATCAAATTCCAATTTCCACAGTCATAAAATGATTAAAAATGTCCACCAGACTCTCAAAAGGCTTATCACTGTCCTGAATTAATGTGAATGGTTTAAATTGTCCTCTAAACAGGCACAGGTTGGATGACTGGATACAAAAAGTCAAGTCAGATATCTACTGCATACAAGAATCGCATCTTACATTAAAAGACAAATATAGACTCAAGGTGAAGGGATGGTCATCTATACTCCAGGCAAATGGAAAGTAAAAAATAAGCAGGCCTTGCAATCTTTTTTGCAGATGCAATAGGCTTTGAACCAACCAAAATAAGGACAGATAAGAATGGACACTTCATATTTGTTGAAGGTAATACTCAATATGATGAGATTTTAATCATTAATATTTATGGACCCAACCAGAATGCACCTCAATTTATAAGAGAAACTCTAACAGACATGAGCAACTTGATTTCCTCCAACTGCATAGTAGTTGGAAATTTTAACACCCCTTTGGCAGTGCTGAATAGATCTTCCAAAAAGGAGTAAGCAAAGAAATGTTAGATTTAAACTCAACCATTCAACATCTGGACTTAACAGACATCTACAAAACATTTCATCCCAAGAAAACTGAATACACCTTCTTCTCATCAGCCCATGGAACATACTCCAAAATCGACCACATCCTAGGCTACAAATCTAACCTCAGCAAATTAAAAAAAAATAGAAATTATTCCTTGCATCTTCTCAAACTATCATGGTATAAAAGTTGAACTCAATAACAACAGGAACCTGCACACCCATACAAAAACATAAAAGCTAAACCACCTTATGCTGAAGGATAGATGGGTGATTAAGACAAGATTAAGAAGAAAATCACAAAATTTCTGGAAAAAAACAGCAATCAAGACA
>CAUYPK010026135.1:0-34635 GCA_963574355.1 Loris lydekkerianus | reverse complement strand
CGACCTGATTTAACTGCCTCTAAACTTTTTTAAGGATACAGGGCCCAAAGGTAAAGGGTAAATAAGGGAATCAGGGGAAGAAGGTAGGGTAAAATACCATGTAGGCCCATCCACAGGGGATTTTCTATAATTTCTTTTCTTCTCTTTTCTAGATCTTCTTGGAGTATTTTGATCTTGTTTTGCACGATCTCAAATCTGTTGGCATAAAAGTAGCACTTCTCCTGTAAAAATAAACAGATGCCTCCCTTTTTGGCAGTTAATAGGACTAATCCCCTTCTTGTTGGGGCAAGTATTTAAAGTCTCTTGCCGAAACCCAAACGGTTTTTTTTTTTTTTTTAAATTTTTTTTTAGATAAAAATATGCACCAGTTCAATGTTTCATTGGTATTTTCTGACTGATTTTTTTTTTTTTTTTTGAGAGATGGAAGGATTATTTATTTCCCTTTTGTTTAGGCTAAAGAGGAGCAGATTAGGACATAATGATATCAAAAAGACCACACATCTCTAGAAGCAAACTAAATGGTCATGTCAAGCCATCTCCTATTTCTCCACTTTACAGAATTTAACAAAGTAAAATTAGGAATGAATATAAAAATAAATCCCTAAGTAATAGGAGAATATATACTCTTGGGTGAGAAAGACTTTATAAAACAAGTTAAGAAACCCATAATTCAGCTGGAAAACATTGGCGTATATGATGAGATAAATATTTAAACTTTACTATGTCAAATGATATCATAAACAAAATCTAAAGACAAAGAAAAGACTGAGAGAAAATACTCATAACCCATATGACAGACAAAAGGATTGTATCTCAAGAGCTCTGGAAAGTAGTAAAGGGCACATAGCCATTAGAAAGAAGTCAAAGGCAAGTCATGCCTGAGGAAACAGAAATGGCAAATAAACATACAATAAGATATACAGGGATAGCACCTGTGGCTCAGTGAGTAGGGCACTGGCCACATATACCGAGGGTGGTGGGTTTGAACCTGGCCCTGGCCAAACTGCAACAAAAAATTGTCAGGCATTATGACAGGTACCTATAGTCCCAGCTACTCTGGAGGCTGAGGCAAGAGAATCATTTAAGCCCATGAGCTGGAGGTTGCTGTGAGCTGTGACGCCACAGCACTCTACCGAGGGTGACAAAGTAAGACACTGTCTCTAAAAAAAAAAAAAAAAAAGATATACAGGCAGTGCCTGGGTTATGAATAGGATAGGTTCTGTATGTTTGCTCTTAAGTTGAATTTGTATGTAAGTTGGAACAGGTACATTTACCGATTACCCATTACATAATAGCCTTTGTTCATAAGTGTGAGTCATACATTGCTCAGATATTTGTAACTCAGGGACTTTCTGTAATAGTCTTTGCTCATAAGTAGGAGTTATATGTGAAGTCGGATGTTTCTAACTTGAGGATTGCCTATAGAGTAGTTCCCCCTTATATGTAGTGGGTACATTTCAAGATCTCCATGGATGTCTGAAACGGTGGATTATACCCAACCCTGCACGTACTACATTTTTTCCTATACATACATTACCTGTGATAAAGTTCAATTTATTAATTAGGCACAATAAGGGATAACAACAATAACAAGTAATAGAGTTGAACAATTATAGTAGTACTCCAGCATCACTACTTGTGCACTTTAGGGCCGTTGTTATTATTTTTTTTTTTGAGACACAGTTTCACTATGTTGTCCTTGGTAGAGTGCTATGGCATCACAGCACACAGCAACATCAAACCCTTGGGCTAAAGTGATTCTCTCGCCTCAGCCTCTGAAGTAGCTGGGACTACAAGTGCCCACCACAACTCCCAGCTATTTTCTTGTTGCAGTTGTTTTAGCTGGTGTGGACCAGGTTCGAACCCGCCACCCTTGGTGTATGTGGCTGACACTGTAACTACTGGGCATAGGATCTGAACCATAGGGCCAGTATTGAGTAAACTAAGGGTTGCTTGATACAAGCACAGTTGATCTGATAACCAACAAGGCTACTAAGTGACTGACGAGCAGGTGGTATAGACAGTGTGGATATGTTGGCAAAGGTGTAATTCATGTCCTGGGCAGGACAGAGCCAAACAGTGTGAGATTTCATTATGCTGTTCTGAAGAACATATAATTTAAGACTTATGTATTATTTATTTCTGGAATTTTCCATTCAGTATATTTTATTAGAGATAATAAATATTTATTTTCATTTTAAGTCACTAAGTTTTGTTACACAGAAATAGTTAACTAATAGAGTAGCAAATACTGGTATGGTAGGACCCAGATTTTACTCCTCAGTAAAATAAAATTGTTTTTGTCCAGTTTGAGTGAAAATTATCAGTGTGCCCCTCACCCAGATAATGTGTATTGTACCTGATAGGTGTGAATTTTCCCCTTTCCTCCTGCTCCCTCCCACCTTTCTGCTTTCTGTTGAGTTTTATTACCAAATATGCATGTGGATGTTGACCAATTAAATTGGAACTAATTGATCCATTCAGTACTTTTGAACCCTGGTTGACCTTGGATAGCTGAAACTGTGAAAGGTGAAACCATGGGTAAGGGGGACTATTTGTACAAACTTTTTGGAAATCAGAAAAAAGCAAATTGAAAAAATGAAATGCCATCTTTACTCAATACATTGCAAAACATAAAAGAATCGAGGATTGCCCATGCTTGAGCTGGTGGTGTGGGGGAAATGAACTCTTTCTTTTTTTTTTTTTTATTAAATTAAATCATAGCTATGTACATTGGTATGATCATGGGGCATCATACATTAGTTTCACAGACCGGTTGACACGTTTATATCACACTGGTTAACATAGCCTTCCTGGCAATTTCACAGTCATTATGTTGAGACATTTACATTCTACATTTACTAAGTTTCACATATACCATTGTAAGATGCACCACAAGTGTATTCTCACCAATCCCCCTCTTTCATCTGCGGTTTGTAAGTATGTGAGTAGCTATCAGGTTTTTGGTAAGTCATTTAAACATATTTTTTAAAATAAAAATTCACATCTCTTTTGATCCAATAATTCCATTATTTCAGAGAAATATGCAAAGGTAGTGATTACAGCAGTGATTATAAAAAAATAAGGAATGGGAGTTGGGGAATGTGAATTCTCATCAGGGATGATTGAATAACTTAAAATACATTTATTACCTTAGAATATTATAATGGCATTAAAAAGTATGATGTGAGTTTGTATTTATTGACTTGAATAGGTATCTATTAGAGGGAACGATTAAGTGCTTTTTTTTTTTTTTTAGGCTCAGAAAAGGTTGTGGAAGAAAATAGCTCAAGCTACTGACATTGGTCTCTGGAAGGCCATGAGTTTGAGGGTAGGAGGAGGCTAATAATTGACTTTTTTTATATACCTCCCTTTTGTTTGAGTTGTTACAAATTATACCTTGATTAACGATTGCATTGAGAAAGAAGTTAGGTTAAACAAAAAAAGAAATAAAGAAAAAAGGAAGTAAGTGAAAGAAAGAAAATTAGTGCATTAACATTTTAGACTTCATACTTCATGAGAAGAAAAAAAAGGTTTTTCGAGCATAGGAAAAAGTGGTCACGAGCCAAAGGCAGTTGGAGCTAGCAGAAATACCACAGAGTTGGCTTTTTAACCCAACATTGTTATTTTTACAAATTACAGAAACGAATTATTTTGGGGTTAACGTTCTGTGTTGTAGTACTGAGACTCTTTCTCTAGTCTCTTTTACTCCTTTTTGTTAAATGTCTTAACAGTTTTGTTCGTTGAAGGCTTATTTGAGATCTTGGTTGTTTAAAGGGAAAATAAGGAAAGCTAAACAAGATTGAGAATGAGAGAAAGAAAAAAATATTATTTGTATCTCTCAGTAGTTTGAAGGTTTCTATAGTTCATCTTCAAATACAGAGAGCCAAGAAAGATTTATTTAACCACATTTCTCTTAAGGTCAAAAGGGTTGAGATGATCACTCTCTCATCCAGGCTGTCTTACTTCATCCTGGTCCTCTTATTTATTTCTTTACTCCTGAGCCAAAATTTGAGCAGCTATGAGCGATTCTTAGTCAGTTCCTAATATTTGAAACCACTTTCAACAATGCCATCCATCTCTTCCCACTGCAAGTGGCGTTATCTCCACATCCTTGGAGATGAGCTGCTGCCTCCTTCTTTCATCATTCAGAGTAGCACACGTTTGGTTACAAATGCCCTGATAATGTTCTTAGTGGTCTCTCACAAGCGCAATAACAGATAACTGTTCTCCCAGTGATGGTGATGCAGTCATCCTGCACCCAGATAACCAGGAAAAGAGGCATCCACTCCCATTGCAGGCTGCGATTAAGATCTCACTGGCAAAGATACAAGTGAGATTGCCTTTATAGAATAATATCCGTGCTCATATCATTTTACTTGGCTCAGATAGCAGCTAACATCATTTCTTGGGGCCCTCCCCTGTACCCATCTGCAATGGCTTTCAGACATGTATTCCGTCACCTGCCCTACAGATGAGATAAGAATAAAAGTATTAGATGGCATATTAAATTGTGCAGCATTTTTCATATTCCTTACACAAATGAGATAACAGCTGCAGGATAGTCTGTTTCATTCCGGGCAAAGCTTCCAACCATTATGCTGCTGAACCGAGGCTGGCCTTTCATCTTAGTAGTGTGTACTCTTGTCTGAGGGGCACCACTCTTGCAGTGCCAGGAGGCCACTTCCCCTAAGTCCACCTTCCCAGCCTACTTGATGTGAATTAATGAGGGAAAAATCCTCTCATTCCCAGCCAGACTTGGGCTTAAAGTAATCTAAAGGAGGCTATCTACAGAGTGTTTCCCAAATTGCAGTTATCAAGTCTCACATTTTAATGATTTTTGTTATATTCAGGTATCACTAATGATATTATTGCTTAATGCTTTTTAGTTTACATTTTATTTCAGATTAATATGAAGATACATATGATTCGAGGACATTGTTTTCATTTGTCAGGTAAAGTCCAAGTTGCTGCTGAGGTCTTCACCTCGGAAGTGTGCCATACACTCTTACATTGTACCTGTTAGGTGGGAACTTACTGAACCCCCACCCCCTTCACCATAGTATTGAGTACATGGATGCTTACTTTTCTATTCTTGAGATACTTTACATAGGAGAATGTTCTCCATATCCAGTCAGGTAATACAAAACATGTAAAGTTTCTATCTTTTTTATTCCATGGTATTATTCCAGAGTTTGTTGATCCATTCATAGGTTGATGGGCACTTGTGTTGTTTCTACATCATTGTGATTCTGAATTTAGCTGCAATAAACATCCTAGTACAAATGTTCTTATGGTAAGATGATATTTTTCTTCTGGGTAGTTACTTTGTAATGAGATTGCAGGATGACTCTGAGGATGCTCCATACTTTTTTATAAAAGGGCTGTATTAGTTTGCAATCCCACCAATAGTGTTTAAGTGTTCCCCTCTCTCTGTACTCATACCAGCATCTGCAGCTTGGGGACTTTCCATCTCACTGGGGTTAGCTGATATCTCAAAATGGTTTTGATTTGCATTTCTTGGATGATTATGGATGATGAGAGTCTTTTCATGTGTTTTTTAGTCTTTCATTTGTCCTTTTGGGAAAAGACATTCATGTCTCTTGCGCAATAATTCATGGGAGTATTTGCTCTTTTCTTGTTGATTTGCGTGAGTTCTTTATAGATTCTTGTTACAAGCCCTTTGTCAGATTTGTAACATGCAAATATCTTCTCCTCTTCTTAAGGTTGTCTATTTGATTTGTTTATTGTGTCCTTAGCTATGCAGAAGTTTTTTAACTTGATCAGGTCCCATTTATTTATTTTTTACACTTACTAGTGGTATCTTTTTCATAAATTCTCTCCCAAGGCCATATCAAGTACTTTTCTTTAAATTGATTTTAATTGTATCTATCTTAGCCTTATTTTAAATAATGGTGATAAATCTAAAGTTTGCTATGCTGCTTTTATTGTATTTAATTGACATTAAAATAAACTTGTAACTATTAATATTACTATTTTCTGTGAACCAACTGAAATAATTTTGAGTGGTACTTGGATGTTTCCAATTGAGAAACACCATTAACACCATTAGAGTAGTCCTCACTAAAGTGTATGCTTATGGTATAGATCACTTCTTGTGGCTGCTGTTGTTGAGTGATCCCCTGACTGAAAAAGTATGGATGGAAATCTATGCATGTAAAGGGATTCAGAAAGACACTGGAGTTAATAAAGAAGCAGTCTTGTCTAAGGCGTCATTTCATTCTGGTCAGACTTAGGTGAGAAGCATAGAGCTCAAGGACATTTTTGCTTATCTGCTCACCTTTCTCCGTGAGACCTGGCACTGGAGGATGACCTGGCCCTTTGTGAGGCCCTGAGCCACAACACATACTCAGGCACCTGCCAGCTGCTCTAAGCCCTTCCCACTCCACCTCACAGCTACTCCTAACCTGGGGTCTGACCAGCATTGGGAAGAGGAGGCAAGGGTGGCTCAAGATGGCAAGTACCAAGTATTGGAGAGATCAACTTTCTGTCATGACTACCTTATCTAGCTAAGAAAAGTGACTTGATATAAAAGAATTTTAAATTCAAAGACAAAACAAAAATAAAAACCAAATAAACAAACTAAACAGAACAAAACCCCTATGAGGCAAATGAGACTGAATTTAGGGCTGGAAAGCTCTAATTTAGAGATAGCAGAGGACCCTAACAGCTGTCAGAGAAACTTCTGCTCCAAGTTTCTGTTAGGTGTCAATAATACCAGGCTCCCAAGAATTCTAACTACAATAACAGTAGCTCCCTTCTATGTCAGTTTCTGGGTCTAAACCTACCTTGAACGAGGACTGCAGACTGGATGGTTTACAATCCAGCCTACTGAGGCTGATCCCTTAGGGTTCTACCATCTTATGACAAGGCTGATGACCTCAGTCCAGCTGTCCCAATCATGGCTCTAGATCTCATAAAAGGGCTCCTTCAACATGTTGCCTCTTCTCTCTGAAAGCTGCATGGATACAGAGCTGTATAGGACATATGGGTGGTTGATAGGCAGATGGACAGGAAGGAGTTAATCTCCGAACCAACCATGATTTAGTTGTGGGACTGCCAAGCATGGAGGCTGAGCCTGTGGAAACACCACCAGGGAGCAGTTAATCAGACATCAGTTTCCAGGTGTGTGGATGACCTGACTGGTGACCAAAGATTGAACTAAGTGGGAATAGTTCATGTGCACAAGCCTAAATCCCATAAAAGACAACAATCAATCCCTGCTTCATCCTTTAATCCACATATGTTGCTAACAACAACGTAGCAAAAATCAGTGGGAGCTTTTTTTTTTGTATTCTGGTTAGATACAGCAGGAAGGCATTCATGGTATTTTGTTAATAGTATTTTTCCTATTCAGTGCCGATTAGTACATGTTTGCCCCTCCTTTCCCCAAATTAACTTTTGCCAGCATTCTGTATACCCATGAAAGCTGGTTTCCAAAGGACTGCTGATGCTGCATTTCCCTAGAACTCACTGACTGCACCTGTGCCAGAGGCCACCTGCCTGCACAGCTTCAAGACTGGGCCAGTTAGGGCTTATTTATCTTCAGGGTCTTCCATGCTTGTTAACAGAAGAGGAAAAAAAGATTTATTCCAATAGTTTATTCTTTTAGTAAAATGTAGTGTTCTTTCTAAATTCTTAAACTCAAATTTGTTCCTTTTTCCTTGTTCCCCTAAAGACAGAAAAAATAAAGAAAGGAAGGAAGGATGAAAGAACAAGTTTCTGCTCTTCACCAAGATTGAAAATTTTTCCCTTTAAAAAGAAGTTTGAACATGTATGTGTGTAATGTTATCTTATTATAAAGTTAATGGGACGACGTTACAGTAAAGTTGGAAAACAAAGGAAAAATACCCATAATACTAACAAGATAACAATTTGATTTGCTGCTAGCTTGTTGATATATTTCCTCTTAGTCCTTCTGCTATCTGCCACTTTTAGAATCTAGTTGTAATCCTACTGTAGATACAATAATTTCCCTTCCCTCCTTTTTCATATAAGCATTTTTATGGTACTATGTGGCCTTTATAACTTTAGTTTTAATGACAACATAGTATTTCCTCAAGTGAAAATACGATAATTTATGTAACTATTTCTTGGTTGTGTTGATATTTAGATGGTTTGTAATTTTAAACTTTTTTACTGTATTATTGAAATGATGCTGTTTGAGCATATGTTCCCATTTATCCTATTTTTGCTTTATTTTATTAGGGTCTATTTCTAGAAGTGAGATGGACAAAGCCCATGGATATTTTCAGGTGCCTGATTCATAATGTGAAGCTGGGTTCTGAAAACATTTATACTTCCTGTGTCCTCACCAGCCACACTGGGGGCTCCATTCCTCTACAATCTCACTGCACTTTCCCTCCTTGTTTTATCTCTGCTCACAAAGGTGTACTTCTCACAACCCTCATCATGGAGAAAGCACCTCCCCTCACAGATTTCCTACCACTTGTGCCTAACATAAAGCCAAGTAATGTTCTCTACTCCATTTATATCGCTATTAATCTCCATGCTATAGCTAATATCTTTAAAAGAGAGGTCTTAGCTGGGTGTGGTGGCATGCACATGTAATTCCAGCTACTTGGGTGGCTGCGGTAGGAGAATTCCTGGAGCCCAGGAGTTAGAGTCTAGTCTGAGCACTACAGAAAGAATATATCTCTAAATTGGACAAAATTAGAGAAATTAAAAACTAAAAAACATAGTCTTTAGTCCTCTACCCTAGCTAAAGTTTGGAGAGTGATAATGAAAAAAAGTATTATGGGCCAACCAGGACATTTACAAACTAGCTGCCCACAGCTGATGGTGTCTGATTGACTGTATTATATCTAAGAGTAATTTATTGAGTACTTTGACTATAATACCTATTTAAGAGTGATTAGTTGAGTACTTACATGTTTTAGCCACTGTGATAGGTATTATGGGGTATATAGAGGTAACCATGACTATCAAAGGGCTAATGGCCAGCTGGGGAAATGATAAATAACTGTTATAAAGACAGAAGGAAAGACATGAAGGAATCAAGACTGCCAGAATAGGCCAGCTGTCTCAGACCTTCACAGAAGAATCTCTGTGCATCAGGCTCAAGGTTTTCAAGCTTAATGTGGTATGGTCAAGGAGCTGTAGGAGGACAAAATAGAGAGTCAATTGTGTTAGCTTTACTGAAATAAGATTAACTTTGGGTGCAGGAGAAGATCAGATCCTATGTGGAGGGATTTGAATGAGGAGTTTGCCTACTTTCTGACCATTTCTGATAAGGTGTGTGTGCTTGTGTGAAGGGGGAGGAAGCATCAAGCACAAGCTGTGAGCTTTCACTCTTCAGGGCCTCTGTGGTTCCAAAGAAAAATCATGGTGCACATATCCCAGAAGACCTAAGAGCAGGTTAACAGTGAATGGCTGAGTATAACCGTCCGTTAGTAAGAGCAGGCAGGAGTGGCCTGTTAAGGAGAAGCAGGCATCATTTACAGACATGTATGTATGGTCCTTTAGGACTTGCTACATAAGGTGTCTCCTCTTTTACTTGTATCTTATAATTAACTAAAAGTATAGAGTTTTAGAATAGGAAGTGATTTCAATCACTTTAGAAGACTCTTGGTTATATGACAAAGTTGATGGAATTGATCACCAACCTCCCACCCACCTCAACTTCAAATACATAGAAATGCTGGATAAAAAATAAAGCAAAAAAATGTTGGTGAAATTGCATTGCTGAATTTGAAAGAAAGAAAAGATAATCTCAGATGTAGAGGGGAAAAGGGTGATGAAAGCTATTGTGAGAGGTAGATAAGGGAGATGATTCCAAGGGGACTGATGGGCATTTGGGTTCCACATGAGATCTGGGGCTGTGGCTCAGGTGTCCATATGAGGAGTGGCCTCCAGGACAGTGGTAGTGGAGGGAGGAGAAATCACATGTAAAGCCTAGAGCTGAAAGAGTTGCGCCACTCGTAAAAAGCAGACTGAGAAACAGCACCCATTGGCAAGGGAAGCAACGTGGAAGCTTGCCATTTGTGTAGAGCCTTTGGTAGAAAGAAAGGAAAAATCATTTAGAAAACCAAATCCCCAGGCCTGAAGTATGTAGAGGTATGTGATCCAAATTTATACTACCTGTCTGGCATGTGACATCCAAACTGAGAATTTATCATAACTTGGTCAAGGACCATTGAAACCTTACAGGCTCCAGTACAAGCAAATATACAACTTCTCAGCAGGAATTCTTTCACAATCCAGGACACATAGAATTCCACAGACCTAATACCCCTGATGCAGAGGGGTTTACAATGAAAAACAGACAAATCTCATGAATCAAACCACCACATGTGAGGTCAGGAGACACTGTGAACAGAAATTCCTATCCACTACTGGCAGGAGTGTCAGGGGGTAAAACTACAGTAGAAAGCAATTCAGCGATGCCTAGTACATGTGAATGTGGGAAAACATTGCAGCCCAGCAAGTTCATGTGCAGGCACATGTCATAGAAAATTCTCTTCCATGTATGTAAGAAAATATACCCAGGGATGCTTACTGCCCCATTGTTTGTAAAAACAAATTATAATGATAATCAAAACCCCCAAATTGTCAGTCAGAATGCAAATGGATAAGATGTGATTTATTCATGTTAGAATACTACCAAGTCCTTAAAATGAAAGAACATATCCAAATGTATAAATCTTAAAAGCATGATGTTGAGTGAGAAAGCCAAGTTTCTCAAGGATAAGCACAGTGAACTATTTATGGAAGTTTTAAAAACACAAATCAATATTACTTGTTATTTATGAACATGTGTAAAGGTAGTAAAAGTGTAAAACAGAAAAAACATATCAATCTGAGTAAAGTGGTTTTCTTCAGTGTAGGAAGGGAGGCAAAGGACTTGATTCAAGCCTAGGTCTGAATCCTACACCAGGGCAATACTGAAAGTACACCATATGGATTCCCTACAAACCAATACAGCTTTTTACTATGAATAAATAAATTCTCTCTGAATACCATTTCCCCCCACAGATTTACAAAAAAAGGAAATAATATATTATAGATTCAGTTAAAACTTCCTTTATACATCAATTCTATGTCCCCCATATTTTCTCCCCCCCCCCCCCAAATTCTCTTCGTGATGTTCCACCTCTTCAAATGTAAATCATGCAAATCACCCTCAACTTCCCAGGAAGGAAGTGGTAGAGGCAAAAGACTATAGCCATAATGAGAAACTTCTTGTTGGAAAAAAACACAGGGAATGGAGGAAATAATGCTGTTGGTGCTACCGAGCACCACGTACCAAACCCTCTTGGTGTGTATCAGGACAGCTTGATGTGCTAGTGGTGGGCGTTCCTGTCGGGCCCAGGTGGCTGAACTTGCTCTGTCTGGAGAGCGTCTCCTTATCTACTGTTCCCCACAGCCATGTGTGAAATGGGCACAGGGTGTATTTCTTTTCTGGGAGCTATATTTATTGTCCCCACTCACTTCCTGTTGCAGTGAATTCTAGGGTACTGGAGCAGACCTCAGGGATTGTACAATCACAGACCTTTATTTTCAGGACTTGAACTTAATGAGTCAGTGAGCTTTCCAGAACCTTGAAGGGATATTTACCCAAGCCAGAGATCTTACAGAGTCATGGTCCACAGATTTTGACCTGCTTTTATAGTGTCTGTCTCTTAGCAACTGGCTCAAGACCAGAGCATGCCTCTAGCACTGGGCTTGACATCTTCCCATCTCATCTTTCCAAATAATGGGTTGAGGCCAGGCCAATGGGCCTTTTGCCCCGGAAGGGTTCATTACTCTGGGAGGTAATTATATTTTTCAAGCAGCAAGTAAACTTTATACAATGTTGAAAGGGGCCTAGACCATTAGGGTCAGTCCTTATTCCTGATTTCTTCTGAGTCCCAATCTTCTGGGTTTCTTACCTTTACTTACACTATTTATTTGTTTGTTTTATTGCTGCATCATATTTATATGTATTTATAGGGTACATGTGATATCTTGTTACATGCATAGAGTGTATAATGATCAAGTCAGGGTATTTAGGGTATCCATTACCTTGAGTACTTATCATTTCTACGTGTTGGGAACACTTTAAGTCTTCTAGCTACTTTAAAATAAACATTATTGTTAACGACAGTCATTCTACCCTGCTGCTGGACATTAGAGCTTATTCCTTCTGTCTGACTGCATTAATATCCATTAACCAACCTCTCTTCATGCTTCTCTCCACCCTCTCCTGCCACCTCCACACCCTCCCCAGCCTCTGATGTCTGTCATTCTACTCCCTACCTCCATGAGATCAACTTCTTTAGTTCTCACGTATGAGTGAGAACATGTGATATTTGGCTTTCTGTACTTACACTAACTTTAGCTTTGGGAAGATAACATATGACTCTTAGCCATCTTAGATTTCTGGCCACTGTCTCTCAGTGAGGCTCTAGCTCCTTCACGTTCTGCTTTTAGTCTGGCCAGCCTGTACTGAAATAGCAACTCACTCTAACATCATGATATTTTTTCTTCTAAGCTGAGTATCAAGATATACCATGCGACAGTTTAACCAGTTCATTTGCTATCCCATAAAAATGATTACTGATTTGGATGTGGAGAAGGGGGAATCCTTATTGTACCTTAGGCCACTTAAATTCAGTCACTTCCACATAGGTCTTTCATTTATCCTAGCGTGGATTTATATATTATAATAGCTTAGACCCATTTGGTTGTAAGAGAAAGAAGACATTCAAACTAACTCTAAAAATAAAAAGCTCTGGAAAAGTATCGGCTCATGTGCCAGCAAATGTAAGGGTATAAGGTAGAAGCTCAGATAGCATCACCAGGAGTCTGTATATTTTTCTCTATGTCTTGGTTCATTTCTTCCTCAGTGTCGACTTCATTTTCAAGCAGACTCTTTAGGTGGTAGAAAGATAGTAACCTATAGTTCTTGGCTTATGTCGTTCTGAGAGCTGGTAGTCTAGCAAAAACAGATCTCCCTCCCTCCCCCCCCCCCCCCCAGGAATTTCATTAGGATATCTGGGAAAGGCTCAGGTTGTCCAGCCTGGTGATGTGCCCATTCCTGAATGAATGACTGGGCCAGGACTGGGGTTCTCTGATTGACGAGTTTGGGGCCCATGGTCCAAATCTGAAAATCAGGGTGATGTTAGCATAACTTGAACTCCAGGCAGTGTAATGAGTAGAGGGGCTTCTCAGAGTTATACTAGGCAGATAAATACAAATGTCTTCCAACAGGAGCATTCTGATCATCTGCACCGTCTCTTTGCAGGGGAAAGAATATTTGCTGTGGGCAAATTTTTTTTTTTCAGTGCATTTTTAGTGCAAAGATGTTCGTATTTATTTAAAATCAAGTTGTCACCAAGTGGTTACCTGAAATAAAAGTGTTTAACTTTTAATGCAGTGGCTCTCAAACTGGTATCCATAGATTTTGGCAGTACATATATACTTTTGTTTATTTTAATGAGGTTTCATTTATACATTATTGATAACTGGACTGCTTCGTATTTTTTCAATGTTGTATGGTATAGTCCCTGGTTCCCAATGTTTCCAAATAAGAAAAGTCCTCTTTGACACCCCCTCATTTTGTGAATCTTCCATAGACTAGTAATTGTACTTAATACCTTAAGAAAAACACATGAGACAACAATTATAACAGTATTTTACTGAGCATAATACATCAATAACACTTGAAAAAAGACTGTGTATATAGGAGCTAGACCAATTATGGAATTTATTCAGGCTATAGAAAATGCTTGGGCATGTGTGGATTTTTCTATACTCCTCTGAGATGGTGCTTATGAGACTGGGGTCCATAGGTTATGGGCCGCTGGAGTAATGAATGATTAAGAGTATGGTTCAATCCCAGCTCTACTACTTGTGAGGGGTTTGACCCTGAGTGACCTCTTTAACCTCTTTAAATCTTTAGTTTTCTGAAAAGGGAACTGAAAATAACACCACCTGTCCCCCTAAGGTTGATATGAGGATTAGAGCTAGTGTAGGTAAAGCAGTCGGCAGAGTCCTTGACACATGATCAGCACTCAATATGTGGTAGCAATTATTGTTAGCACTTTATTTTATAATTATCTATTTACTATAAGTCTCCTTGAAGGTAAAGCATTATGTTTTATGCAGCTTTGTATTATCAGTGCCTAACAAGGTCCTGGCTTAGGCAGGATATGTCTATTAAGAGAATAAATTATTGGAAAATTACAAGTAATGATATTGCTAATGTGTTTAGCTCACCAGCCATAGCATGCTTGGCATTTAAGTGCATATGTATTCCTTGCTCCATCATTCAGGCGTGTTTTAGCCAGTGGTCCTTAAACTTTAGTGTGCATGAGAATCACCTGCAGGGCTTCTTAAAAACACAGATAATGACCTCATACTAAGATTCTGATTTCGGGTGGCACCAGCCCCATATGCCAGAGGTGGCGAGTTCAAACCCAGGCCCGACCAGAAACTGCAAAAAAAAAAAAAAGATTCTGATTTAGTAGGTCTGAGGTGAGGCCTGAAAATAGGCTGATGCTATTGGTCTGGGAAGCACATGCTGAGAACCACTACCCTGCACCTGCTGTCAATCTTGACTACACTTAGAAGCCTAGGAAAGCTTCTAAAAATTAGAATGCCTGCCTTCCATGCCTTAAGAATGTGATCAACTGGTTTGGAATGGGAATTGGACAGCAGTATTGTGTATCATTTTAACGCTCCCCTCCACCAAGGCTCTCTAATATGCAGCCAGAGGTGCACATCACTGGCTTTAGCACTGAACTTACGCAACCCAACTCAGGGTACCATCGCCATCCGCCTGTTGTCTGCTGGCAGCACTGCAGGGACTGTGTCCCGCAGGAAATAAGCAACTCCAGTTAGCCTGGTTTTGTTTGTCTAAATTGATTGTGTAGATATCACACACCACTCAAATAAATTAGTACACGGAGATTCACCAGTATGGTATTATTTTCTCCAGACCGGTGAGTGCTTGCAAGCCTCTGGGGCAGTTCTTCTTTTTGTTTTGTTCACTCAGCATGTGTGCGTGTGTGTACATACACCCCACATGTAGTGAACTTGTTTTCGGTTGTTTCTTATAATCCAATATACAATTAAGGAGTTAACTCAATGGAGTCATGGGGTGAGGAGGGGAGAGCTGCTTTTGCTCTTTAGAAATGAACACCTCTTCTTAGTTATAAAGCCCTCCAAGACCCCAAACCTGCAGTCATGGGATCATTAAAAGACAGTTGCAATTACAAGCATGTTTATTGGCTTCTTTCCCTCTTGGTGCCTGTGTCTGGTGCTCGTTTTTTCCCCTGTGAATGTTAATACATGTTTAATGGGAATCTTAATGATTTGATTACAATGGCATAATTACATAATTGGAATGTATTGTGCATGCTGGCGGGAAGGAGTCTGGAAGGTGCTCCGTGAGTGACATTACACAAACGGAATAATAATGATGGTGAGATTGAAAATGAGACTAATGAGAAAATGATTAGAAAAACTTGGAAGAAATGGACACTTGTGGAAATGAAAAGGTAGCATTTCTTTTGCTTTAATGATTGGGATTCATTTCCCCTCCAAGGCTGAGGCTTCTTGGAATCAATGCTCATTAGAAAGAGGTAGGTCAGATTGGTGGGATTTTTTTGGAGGCTAGTTTGGAGATGTGTGATGGCCCTACACTCCACCTATCTGGCCATAAACCAAGTCAGACTCATCAACAAGCTCTGATACTCTGGTTCTTATGATCATTAAGGCAAAAGCAAGCGCCATTCTCTTTCTTACCATTGTCCTTGTCTTGGAATGTTTTATGTAGCACAGTTGCATATCATTAGAACATTGAGAGCCCCATTAATGTGGAGTGGAACCACCTTCCCCTCCCCAGTGCAATTCTATCATCTCTCACTGGTAACATATTGCTACTGAAAAGGAATGGCATCTAGCCAATCATTTTGCGCTCCCAGTTAATGACCACCATTACTGTGTCATTTGGACTAGAGAAACTTGTCTACCTGCCTAAAGCCCTTCCTATAGTAATTGGCCTGTGCAGTGTCATCCTCACTTGATGTTTACTGTGTGTGGCTATAATCATGATGATTATTTCCCCAACTTATTTGTGCTATTAACATAAAACATATCAGCTCATTTATTCAACAAATACCAATATTTATTAAAAACTTGCACATATGTATATAGAGGTGCTAGTTGCTATGTGTGATGCAGAAAGCAGCAGACACAGTATTTGTGGTTTAGCTGCCGAAGACTAGACAAGGCAACCTGAAAAGTTGAAATATTGCAAATCATTGCATGGTGAGTTAGAGAACCATTCGGAATATCTACACTATAACTATGCATTCTTTTATCCATCAACTTAAAAATACTTACTTGGCTGCCTACTATGTGAATGGCTCAGAGTGAGGGGCAGAATACTGAGCTGAATTTGAATAAGATCTTTCCTTCAGGGAAAGGCAGTTTGGTAATATCTATTAAAGTAAAAAATGGATGCATTATGTGATCCATCATTTTCATTTTTAGTTTGTACCCAGATGGACATTCATTTATGTGCACAGAAAGGGCATACAAAAGTATGACAATTCCAGTGTCACCTGTAACATAATTCTACAATCTAAACATCCACCAATAGGTGAGTATCTAGATAAACAGGTTAAAACCATAGTGTGAAAAATTATACAGAGATTAAGAAGAAGATAGATCTATCAGCAGATCTTTAGGATACCCTTTAGAATAAAGTAAGTGGCAAGTAATTATGGATGGAATCCTATTTTTTATATTGCATAAAAAGTAAAAGAAAAAAATAACATGAAACAATCTTATTTTCTAGGGGCTGTAGGTATGTATATAAAATAATAGAAAACGACCAAGGACCTTGATAAGTTCGGAAGGCTGTCACCAAAGAGATAATAGTGGATACCTCTTGGGAGGTGTGGGAGGAGCTAGGATTGAGGGTGCTCATGAAAGAAAACCTTAGCTCAACCTTGATATTTTTTTTTTAAGGAAATATATTTTGTTTATTGAGAAGTAAATTCCACAGAAGTAGGCAAACAAAATCCCCAGTGCCCAGTACATTTATTGAACTGAACTAAAGTGAACCTAGAGAAAAGGGGGAATATTTAAGGTTAGAAGCATCAGGGCAGGCTCAACAAGGGAAATGCATTTGAGCTGGTTCTACAAAAGAAGAGGTGCTGGAGATGTGGGAAGGGGGTCATATAGGTTCCACATGGTGGAGAAAGTCCTTTCCAATCTGCATACCATTTATGTCTTTATCTTGTCTGGTTTCACTGTCCAAGATACCCTGTACAATGTTAGCAGAAGTGGTAAGAGCAGATATTCTTATCCTGAATCTTGGAGAGAGCTTTTCATGGGGTGCATGTGTGGGAAGGATCTCTTTCTTTTCATTTACTCATGAGTTGGTGTGAATTTTCTCAATTTATTTTTCTGTATTTATTGAGATAATCATATGATTTTCTACTTGTATCTGTTAGTGTGGTTAGTAATTAATATTTATTTGTAGTCATGTGCCAAATCACAAACATTTTGGTCAATCATGGACATATACGTGACAGTGGTCTCATAAAATGACAACAGGGCAGAAAAATTCCTGTCACCTGATGATGTCTTGGTGATCCTGATCCTGTGGTAGGCCTAGATTAATGTGTGTGTTTGTGTCTTCGTTTTTAACAAAAAGTTAAAAAATTAAAATAAATACCTTTTTTTTTTTTTTTTTTTTTTAAAGAGAAGCTCATAGAGTAAGCATATGAAGAAAAAATATTTTTGTATAGGTGTACGATGTGTTTGTGTTTTAGGCTAAGTATTATTAAAAGTCAGAAAAGTTAAAAAGAAAATAGAAAGTAGAAACATTACAGTATTCTCAGGTTAACTTAGTGAAGTAAGAAAAATATTTCTGTACAAATTTAGTGTAGCCTAAGTCTACATTAGTGGACAGTGATGTCCCAGGCCCTCACATTCACTCCCCACTCTCTCATCAACTCACCCAGAGCGACTTCCAGTCCTGTAAGCTCCATTCATAGTAAGTGCCCTAAATAGTTGTACCACTTTTTATCTTTTATGCTGTATTTTTACTGTACCTTTTCTATGTTTAGAAATGTCTGTATATTCATATGCTTACCATTGTGTTACAGTTGCCTACAGTATTCAGTACAGACACATGCTGTGGAGTTTTGTGGCCTGGAAACAATAGGCTATACCACACCACCTGGTTGTGTAGCAGGCTGTACCACCTAGGTTCCTATAAGCACATTCTGTGATGTTTGTACAATCATGAAGTCACCTGACGATGTATTTCTTGGAGTGGATCTCTATCCTTAAGTGATGCATAACTGTATTTCAGTCTTTTCTGCATTTCCCAGTTTATCTCTCACTATACATCA
This sequence comes from Loris lydekkerianus, assembly GCA_963574355.1. Lineage (NCBI taxonomy): Eukaryota > Metazoa > Chordata > Mammalia > Primates > Lorisidae > Loris > Loris lydekkerianus. The sequence continues at coordinate 16,240 of CAUYPK010026135.1, read as the reverse complement.
ATTTGAATATTTCCAATGGATCTATGCACAATTACTAATCGTTCTTTTGCCAGGGTGGAAGATTGACCCCAATCCTCAGAAACAGCTTACTCCCTGCTCAACTGAAAGGAGCTTCCTCTTTGGAGAGTTCTGGAAGCTTAGCCTCCTCTCCTGCTGCAGGATGAGCCTGCCCAAAGCTTGGCTTATCTTCTGAACTCTCAGGGGTTTGCTCTGCGCACTTTGCATTGTTGAGGAGTCAGCAACACCTTGAGTGGAAGAATGGTGTCTCACTTGGGCTCATTCTCTGCATCTCTTTTCTGAGTTTCCAGAATTACATCCTGGCTATCCTGGTAAGTCCTGGCCCTCAATTTTTACCTCTGCAGACTCATGACCCTGCCTGAAGGTCTGTTTAGTTTCTCAGGTACTTAGCAGCTGCTCTCTGCTTGACCTGCAGCATCCTTTACAAGTGCCTTGAGGGAAAAAAAATGGGATAGAATTTTAGGTCACAGCTCAATGAATTTTCCTTCTTTCCAGGATCTTGTGCTCTTACATTCTGGGGCCCGATGGGTTTGTGGTGCCTTAAAATAGAGGATTATTTTGCATTTTTAAAAGTTGCTCTTGGCAGGAGAGTTGGTTTGCTACAGCAGAAGCAGATACATCTTTAAGTATCAATCTAAAGTGGTTTTAAGATAAAGTCTGGAATTCTGAGTGAGACCCAGTTCAGGGACGGCCTCCCTATGACACAAGACCCAGCTGGGGTCTGTTTTAGCCATAGTTGTCATGTTAGTCAGTCATATTCCCTTCAATGTAAGTGTTTCCAGACCTTTCTCAGGGACTAGGTCTTGGCTCATACCATTGAGGGAACTGCTTCCCTGAGGAGAGAATAGGATTTATATACTTTGTACCTAAAGTTTGTCTCAGAGTCCTAGGGAAGGTATTATGACTTCGCTTTTTGTCCATCTTTCAAGGCAAAGCTTAGGTTCATCTCTGCAAAAAGTCTATACATTATATTGTGGGAATTCTCCTTTGTTTTAAGGAATATCTCTGTGGGAGTGACAGTTAAGACTTAAAATTATATTCTTTTTCTTCTATTCTTGAATGACTGGTTTTAGCTAATAGATCTTCTGTATTATTGGAACTTAATTTAATCCTTGGACTCTTAGACCCTTTCTGTTAATTCTGACACACTGTTGGACCCTTGAAGGATCAAACGTATGTGGAAGGGCGAGTGAGCATGGACACTGCCAGAAAGGGCCAGCTACAGGTAGGTCACAGGCCTTCAAACCAGCTGTCCAAGAAAGTGATGATTGGTCTACCAGTAAAGGAGGGTGAAGTCCCTTTTAATGTATAGTGGTGAAAGCTAAGAGCATTCATCTACACATTCTTTTCAAGATGGCAAAATCTGGAGAGACACCAGAGTCACTTCATAGCTGAGACCTTAGTTTTGAGAATGGTTCCTTTCAGAGCTGGGAGAGCAACCTCGGGACTGGGTACAGCTGAGGTCAGAGCTGCTACAGGTTTAAGCCATTTTCCTTCCTTAGCTTCTTCGCTTTCTTTCCATCTTATAAACGATCCTGAGATAACCTACAGCCTACTCTCACAGAAAAGCTTGCCATCATTCTCATAGATATGCAAGATCCATGGGAATCTGAGCATTTGACTTATTGAGACTGGCTGTAAGGGAATGATTAAAAGGTTCTAGCATTGAATGTCACACGACACTGAAAAGTCACAAAAGAGGAGGGGTTCCGCTTTATTCTGGGGTTAGAGCTGGTGCGTATGGGCCTTGATAGTTTCTCTGGGTGTATGTGAAGAGGTTTGAATCGAGAGAGGACTGACAAACACTGTCCCAAGAACAGGGTGTATCTATTTCTTAAGCATAGTACCTATTTTAGAGCTCAAATACAGATATCCATTGTCTCTCCTCCATCAACCAGATGAACAAGATTATATTAATAAAATCTCCTAAGATTCTAGAAGCCAGACATACCTTTCCCTTCCTAAAATTTATTCCAGACTCCAAAGACTATGCCTGCTGAAAAAGGGGTGCAGGCACTAAGAACTCAGGAAGGCCAAGCACAGTGTTCATTTAATGCTGCCTGTGAGCCAGGTGTGGATTAGGTACCTTGTGTGAGTGGCCTTGTTAAACAAGCCCGGGCCTTTGACATGTATGCTTTCTGTCTGTACCATCTTGCCTCATGTTTGGCTTAAATATTGCCTTAAGAGAGCTCTGTGTTCTGCTCTTTTCAAATCTGTGTGTTTCAGACACATGTGTTCACAAAATTGTAATCTGGCTTTTGCTGTCTTGTCCCCCACTGAGACTGGCATGGACTGGGTGTTCTGTAAGTACTAAATGAATGGATGGATCTCCATAGCAATGAAGTTGACAGTGACTGAGGATCCCACCCTTCCACCTCCTCCTCTCTGGCCCTTCTGATCCCAATTAGGTTCTGTCTGGGAAGATAAACATACTGGGAAGGAGCTTGGCGAAATGTTTCCTGAGCATATTCTACCTGTATTGATGTTTGGAACCACCATGGAAAAGTTACCCCATTCATGTGAGAAGCATAAACAAACTGGGAAGATGGTGAAATGACAATAAAATTTGGATCCCCTTTCATTTAACACTTCAATAGCTTCTATTGCCTAAAGCAGGGGGACTGGTCATCAGGGGAACAAACTGGGAATTTTTTAATTATACAAGCTATTTTATGTGATTCACTAGATCTTGGAAGGACCATAAAATCTGTGTTTTCAAAAATGGTACCTTGGAGATTTGAGAGATGCTGATGATCAGCCTGATTTGGGTTACAGGGTAAGGTAAAGTTCCTCCCCACCCAGGCAGGGCATCTGTAAGTGAATATCCTCGCTCTCCTCAGCAGACTCATCCGCTTCTGTACCCACTGCACACTTTTGCTTCTGTGTATCCCTTGGCCTCCACCAACATGCTCACATAGGCACGCACACACATGCTCATTGCGTTCTGTCACTTCTCCTGTCTTCTGCACCCACTGTCCCTTTGGCATGGATACACTGTCTCTCCTGCAGCCCCACCATGATGGTTAGTTTTATGCATCAGCTTGGCTAGGCCATAGTACCAGGGTATTTAATACAGCACTAATTTAACCATTGCTACAAAGGCATTTTTCAGATGTGGTTAACATCTACAATGTTGACTTTAAGCAGAGGAGAGTATTTTCTATCAACTGGATAGGCCTCATCCAATCGGTTGAGAGGCCTTAAAAGCAAGTGAAGTCTACTTGAGGAAGAAGAAATTATGTCTGTGGATTACACGGTCAGCTCCTGCCCAAATGTTTCCAGCCTGTCAGCCTGTCTGATGGATTTCAGACTTTGATAGCCCCCACAATTGTGAAGCCAATTCCTTGAAATAAATTATGTATACACACACAGAGGGTGTCAAAAAATGTATACCCAATTTAGCAAAGGAAAAAATTATATTAGAATTGTAACATTCAAGTCACATTTGACTTCTGTAATTACAAGAGGTACGGGATACAATATACAAGATAACAGACGTTACTGGTATATGTTGAGTGTAGGAAATACCAAGTATTGTGTTCTTGGCTCCTAGCAGTGTCTGGCCCAGGCAGGTGCTTGACCTGTAAGTGTGGATGGAAGAAGAGATGCTCATGGCAGCAATGAGTCCTGTGTCTATGGAGGGCCACGTCTCTGATCAGACTTGCAGCCTCTGCAGCATCCCCTGCTGCTTAAAGTCAGAGGCCTTTGTTACTGAGCTCCTCGATCCTCACCTACCTCACAGAAGACACAGCCATGAGCTTCCCAAGTCAGACAGCCATCCTTCACATTACCTTTCAATTTATCCTGACTATACAGGAACACTAGAGAATAGCTTTTACGGTAAACAAAGACTAAATGTTAAGTATAATCCAATAAAAAGCAAAATTCCAGCCCCACTTCTATGCACCCCAGTCCTACTTCCCAGAGGCAACCTTTTATTTAAACTTTGTATGCCTCTATATACACAGAAAATGCCCATAAACACCCACACTCATCAAGAAAACATGGCCATAACAAGAAATAAAATATTACCAGCACCACAGCAAGCTCCACCTCCCATTTTTCCTTCTAGTTACTGACTCAATCACCTCTGCTAAGCATAACCACTCTTCTGACTCTTAACTATAAGCCATATGCTGTTGGGTGGTTTAAAGTTAATTACAAACATCCCCAAACATCAGAGAGGCTACTTAAAAAAGTTGTTAGTTTGTAATTCTCCTGGAAAATATAACTTTCATTAATATGCTTCTACATATATATTTTTACTTTATTCCATAAGGACAAGAATTATTGATTCTTCCAATACATAAGGATTTACCTTACATTCTCTGTTTTCCTCCCTGCCCTTCTTTCTCTTCCCAGGTTTGCAGTGTGTGTATGTGTGTGTATACAAATATACTACATATAATTATTTAAAGAATCAATGGAAAATGAATCTATTAGTAGAATAAATTTATTTTATTAATCATATTTAATTGTTAATAATAATAACTAATAGTTAAATAATAGCACTTATTGAGTATTTAGCATATGGCAAGCTCTCTTCCAATGGCCTTACCTCATTTAATTGTCACACAACTCTATAAGCAAATATCCTTATCTCTGTTATACAGATGAGAAAAACTGAGGCACAAACACATCAGCTAAGATCAAGTACACACAGGCAACCTGACTCCAGAGCTCGTAGTCTTAGCCATGCTGCTATAGTTTTAAATAATATACTTATACCTTTACTTCTTATTATATCTTCTTTCTTTGAAAGTAATTTCAACTATAATCCTTTCTAGAACAACTTTGGATAAGGTAAGTTACTTACTGGAAAATCCATTTGTTTTACCTCTTCAAAATTCTAAACTAAACTTTAGTTAGAAATGACAGTGATATATATGGGCCTAATGCTTCCATTTATGAAAATTACTCTAAAACTTTTGCATAATTCTGCACTTAGAAACTTGCTCTTATTTTATACTGTTTTGATCTTATAATCTATTATAAAAGCATGTTATATCTACTTTTTGCTCTATGATATTTATAGTTATTGGCTGCAAGCAATATAATTCTAGTCTGACCTTATTGATTCCTATTTGGTTCCCTCAAGTGGGAGAAGTTCTGGTGGAAACGTACCAGCCTACAGACCAATGTGGCCTCCAGCCCCATAATTAGTTAATCCCTGAAGAACATATGTGAGATCCACACCATGAAGTGACTTGGCATCTAAAGACATAGAAGAAACAATGAACCCCCCAAATGTCTCTGCATTCAACTCTATCCACTGCTTGGAAGTCGTTTCCCTTATAAGCCCAGTGCCCAGTAAGTGGATCCAGGACAACAGCCCAACATGTTCTAGCCTTGGCCTCCCACTGGGCCTTGTTCTAGCTGCTGTGTCTGGTGGACTGGCCTTTGCAGGTTTGCCATCCTTACCTCATTGGGATGTTGAGGCATCATCCCTTTTGTCCTAGGTTTATGGGGAAGATCTACAAAGGTGACTCAGAGTGGGGAAGAGACACACACGTGTGATTTGAGTTTATCTCTGAGACTTGATGAAGTGCAGAGCGGAGCAGGTTTTTTAATCTTTCTGAGTCTTAGTTTTCACGTCTGTAAAAAGGGAGCTAATATTCACTTGCCAAGATGTTAGGTTCAAATTAGTTTAGAGCTATGGTATATTGTGGACTCCCACCAAGCACTGGAGAGAAGCACAGAAGGTGGGTCTCTCACTAAACCTACAAAAGGTCTCCCTGGAGGAGATTATAGGTAAACAGTCTTTAAAATAGCAAAGACAAGTAAGCCTGGTCAACAACATGTATGAGTGTGCATTTGCAAAGGGTGTGGTGTAGCCTCTGAAAAGGAAGGACTTGGATGAAAAAAATTAATGATGTCTGCATAGGAGATCTGTGCAGGTCCATGGGCTGGGGCAAAAGTGTGAAGCAAAGAATAGTGAGAGATGGGACTGGAGAAGTACCCTGGGCTCTGAAGGATGTGTGCAAGTAGAGAGGCTGGGAACATTCACAAAGGTTTTACTTCTGGTAAACATGAATTTACTGTTCATTTAGAAATATCAAATATCAGAGTTAGAGGGACCTTAGCTACAATCTTACAAATAGAAACACTGAAGTCCACTAAAGTCCACTTGTCGAAGGTGACAGATTAGTGGCAGATCATGAACCACAGCACTTTGCATTCTCATGGAGTGATCTTGTGTTGTCCACAATCCCCCTCCCTCCCTCACTCAGGCACTTTGTACATTCCCATCTCTGCTGTCTCATGTAGTTTGCTGACGGCCTGGACAGCCCTTATCATGCATTCTTATTATCTTTTTGTTTCTCTTCTCCATCTTATCAAAGTGATACATGGTCTTGGTTCTAAAAATCAAACAGCACCACTCTGCTTGTAATAACACACAGCAACAGAAGCCTCCCAAGGATAGTCTTCCCAGGGCACAGATTGGCTGTTAGCTTAATGACATGCCTGCCTTCCAGGCAGGGGGTGCTCAGGAAATTAAGGTGCAGTCTCTGGGGCCAGATTTTCCAAGTTCAAATCCTGACCTGGCAGTTTTTAGCCCTGTGACACTGGGCAAGTTGCCCCTGATGCGTGCTCCCCATGCTTGGTGTTCTCCATGATGTGAAAGGTGCTGCAGTCAGGTACAAAGAGGGCTCCAAGCACAGCCTTTGCCCTCAAGGAGCTGTCAGGACATAGGGGAGGAACTAAGAGGCAAACATAGAGAAGGTCCTTGACAAGCGGCCGAGTGAAGAGAATCGCTTGACTTCATGCTGGAGCCAGATGCTGTGTTCTAGCTGTGATCCTTAAAGAAGTTAATCTAAACTCTCTGAGCTTCACTTTTCCTGATGAAAAACAGGGTAATAATAAGTATCTCTTTCACTGAATCATTGTGAGGATTAAATAAGATAAATGGATGAAAGGAGGAAGAGGTATAGGAATCTATGATGGTCCTATGGAACAAGAAGGGGATCTATCCTTAGACAGATTTTGAAAAATTCATGGAAGATACAAAGCAGATGGGATTAAATTACAGAAACATAAGGACCAAAAAAAAAAAAAAAAATTAAAAACTCAAATCATAGCCCCAAACATAGACAATACAAAACTATCCAGAAGTGATAGAAATTCCAGAAATATTTTAAGCTCAGACTCAACAAATCTGAGAGAACAGGAGGGGATTTTGGGCAATCATCAGGATAATGACTAAAACTTTGTCTTTTGAGCAGCTGAGCCCACCAGGCCCCCTGTCCCTCTCCAAACCTAGTGAGCAGAGAGCAGGGGTGATGTATAGATCCAGGATAAAATCTCCAGATGGCAAGAAACAACCCAGAGAGGCAGAGCAGGGCTGGAAATAACTCCAGACAGCTAAGAGAGAATGGAAAAAAGAATAAAGGAGGATGGCTGATTCATACTTTTGCCCCAGGAATAAACTCTGAGCACAGCTGTCTAAAGCAAGAGTCCTGACCCAGGAAACTCAGATAGACAGTTGGGCCAGAGAAGGAGAGAAATGACTCCAGATGACTTATACTCCCTATGAGAAAGGGCCCTTCTCAGAAGGCAAGCTACTTGCTAGCACATCCTGCCCTCCTGTCTCCCTCCTCCTCACTCTGGTGACTCCCACTCTAAGTCACCAAAAGCAGCTGGAATCAGTACTTACATATGTAGGCAAACAGGAACTTCAAAATCAAATGCAAACAATAGTTAAGAATGTCTAAACATTTAAGGAAAACAAACATTAAAAAGAAGAACCAAAATCAACAAGTAAAATGGTTAATGTCTGTGGAAAGGAAAAAATAACTAAGATAAGTGTAATTAAAATTCAGATATGAGAGGCTGGTATACCATCAATTAGGAGCAAGTGGTATGAAAAAAATTAGTCAGGATTCCATGATCACCAAATGTTTTTGAATATTTAATAGATGTGCCAAATAAAGAATGAATTTATGAACTAGAGCATAAAAAAAGAGAAAAAGAAGGAGAGAAAGCATAAAAGACAGGAGGAAAACAAAATACAAGAAAACATAGAACTGAAAAACCCCTCAAGTTTTCAGATTGAAAAGGGTCATGAAGAAACACTAAATGAACGATCAAAAACTTACAACTGGATTCACACTGATGAAGTTGCAGAACCTAATATTAAAAACTTCCAGAGAGAAAAGTGACAGGTTACCTATAAAGAAACAGGAGTCACACGGGAATTAGATTTCTTTTCCTAGAAGCTCAAAGTCAGTGGAATCATATTCTAGTTTCTAAGGGGAAATTCTTCAGAAATCTCCTCTATCATACAGATGCCCGTGGTACCCCATGTCACCCCTTGGCCTACCCCTGTGGATGTTTCTATAGAGCTCAATCACCTCCTGGGAACAACTTCCCTTCTCAAGCTCAGGTTGTGAGTTTTTCTCCTTCCTGCTCCCAGATCTTCTTGGATGACCACCTGAAGTTCAGCCTGGAGCAAGAGGGGTTAATGGCCCTGAGGGAATCCCTCCAAGTCTCAAGCAATTGGGGATGGGAGCTGGCAGAAAACTGCCCTTCAGTGGTCTTCGGGGGGACACTGTAGAGCGTGTTCTATACACTTCTCCATTGCAAAATGGAACCCAGATCCTGCAGCAACTTCTTCGGTAATATACTCTGACTGACTTTTCTATCTTCCTTATCTGAGTAACCCCTGTACTTATTCCTATCTCTTGGGATATCCTTGCAAATAAGCTACCCACACCCACATCCATGTCTCAGGGTCAGCTTTGCAGGAACCCAAACACAGACACATGCTACTTCACTACTTTCTGGGGTAAGAGCAGCGTTCAGCATGTTCACGCAGGCAAGGACTCTGAGTCTTCCACACGTACTCAGGTGGATCGCCTTCTATCGCCTTCTCTCACCTTCTCTCACCTTCTCTCCCCTCACATCTGCAGAGTGAATAAGCCCCACCCTCCTATACTGATACTCTGCTCAGAAACAGGAAGGGAAGAAATGACTTCCCAAACACTGAGTCATCCAAAAAAGACTCTGTAAAGTGGAACAGATGGTGAAAAAACCCTGTAAATTGGCAGACTTTGAGTTTGGTTTCTTCTCCACCTCTCTCCGTGCAGTAAGGAGAACTTGTGAGCGATTAGACTGCTTCTCCAAAGGGGATGCCGTCAGCCTTTGAGGCAAGCAGTTCTTCCCTGTGCAGTACTATTCCAGGCACTTGTAGGACATCTAACATTCCCGGCCTCCCCCATGACATGCTGGCGGCACCTCCCAGGCATTGTGACAATCAGAAACCCACCCACCCCCAGGGAGACAGGAACTTCAGGAACTACCATGAAAGGGAACAAAAAGGTTCGATGTTTTTAACGTCTGAGTATAGCACACATAGATATTGTGAGCCATTTACACTGGTTTGAGTTATCCTCCCAGGTAGGCTAAATTCCAATATGTTTCACCCAATAAGATTATGTCATAACTGAATGCTGGACACAAATTATGGAATGCAGAGGTGATGGTGGCCACAGGCATGGGATGAGAGCTGTTAGCAAGGGAAGAGGGATGCTATGGTCTGAATATGTTCCCCAAAACTCATGTGCTGGAAATTAAATCACCAATGCAATAGTGTTGGGAGTTAGGGCCTAATGAGAGATATTTAGGTCATGAGGGCATAAATGGAATAATGCTGCTCCAAAAAGGGGTGGGGGGAGGGGATCCTCTCCCTTATGCTCCTCTGTCACTTGAGGACACAGCCTTTGTCTCCTGTTTGCTCTTCTGCTTTCTACCCTCTGCCTTCTGCTACATGAGGATGGATTAAGAAGGCCCTGGCCAGATGCCGGCACCTTGATTTTGAACTTTCCAGCTTCTGGAACTGTAAGAAATAAGTTTATGTTCTTTATGAATTACCTGGTGTGAGGTATTTTTGTTATATTAGCACACAACAGACTAATACAGGGGCCCAGGATTATGAGCAGGCTCTTAACCTATAGGGAGTTGGCACACCTGGGTCCCCAGCACAACCTGCTCTGCTGGCCTACTTAGCTAAGTGGTGAGTGAAGCTGACCTGAGGTCGCTGGGAAAGAGGCCCCCTTTGTGTTTCTAGAGAGGGCCTATGGAGGAAGAACTGCCTGAAAGAGTGTACGCCAGGACCCATCCTCAGCCTGGCTTCCTGGGCTCCTCAACCTGTCTGCATCCTGCAACCTGTCTCCTCAACCCATGTGACTGTTCCCCTGAAGCTAGACATTTTCCTCCCACTGCTCACCAAAAAAATACACTCCCCATAAGCCTCTTGCTTATGCTTTCCCCTACCTCATCTCCTCTGTGTCCTGAAGCAGACAGGCCTCAGCACTTGCCTTGACCTCTCCAGATATGAATTACCTCTTTCCTTCCTGAATACTCATATCCGTGACTTACCATAGAAGTGAGGTGAACCCAGAAAGGCTGGAGAGAGAAGATATGTCAGAGGCAGACTCTTTGAAGATCAGAATCCAGAGAGAAAAAAGGACAAATACATTCTTTTCTACACTGGTGAGAAGGAAGGCAAGCGTTTGTTTTTCACGTCTTGTGCCCAGTGGCCTGTCCCAGGAAGTGTCATCTCATAAGAGCTCTGCAGATCGTTATTCCAGAAGTCATTCTCTCGTCTTCTCATGTGGGTCTTCCTTCCCACCCAGTAACCCACGTGAGCTCCTTGACTTCCCCAGAGAAGGCATGGGGGGGGGGGGCGGGAGGGAGGGCAGGTTCAGTACAGTTCCAGACAGAGAGACCCAAAAAGGCCCCTGTTTTGGATTTTCTGGTGTTTGTTTCCAAGGCTCTCTTCTATGGCCTGCACCTCATGGGTTCTCTGTGTGATGTTCCTAGGGCAGAAGCACCAGTGCAGGCGCCTCTTCCCTGGCTGATTTAATACTGGCTTCTCCTGCAGCACTCATGTGGCCTCCCTGAGGAAGCTGTCCCATTGGGAAGGTGCATTAGTTTCCACTCCTGGTCTGCCTTCCCAGCAGTACTTCAGTGCCATCCTGGCTCCACAGAGCAAGGTTTTCTTGCAGCAGTTGAAGCTGATTCTTTGTGAGCCTGAGTGGCTTCCTGTGCTGGAGGGAAAGCTAAGGCTCACTGGTAGTGTAGAGACAAGCAGTGTTAAGAGGCCCAACTCTGAGCCCAGCTCTGCCCCCCATTACTGTTGTGATTTGGGGCAAGTTATTAAAGATCAATGAATCTCAGTTTCTTTATCAATAAGATGATTTTAAGTACCCCATACAGGTTACTGTGGCAGCTGAAACAAGATTATCATTAATAAGGTTGCCAAATAAAGTACAGGATGCACAGTTAAAGTTGAATTTCATATCAAAGAGACAAAACTGCTGGTGAGAATGTGAAGAAAAGGGAAACCTTGTATGCTGTTGGTAGGAATGTCAATTAGTACAGCCACTATGGAAAACATGGAGATTTTCTTTTTAAGAAACCAAAAACAGAACTACCATATGATCCAGCAGTCCCCCTTCTGGGTATTTATCTAATGGAACTGAAATCAATATGTTGCAGAGATATCTTCACTCCCATGTTTGCAATAGCCAAGATACAGATTCAACCTCCGAGTCTATCAACAGAAGAATGAATAAAGAAACTGTGTTATATAAAATAATTCATAGCAAAATAAAAATACAAAATAAACACACATCCACAATGGAATACTAGTTCAGTATTGCCTTAAAAATGAAGGCAACGTGGTCATTTGCAGCAACATGGATGACCCTCATGGACATTATGGTAAGTGAAATAAGCCAGGCAGAGAAAGACAAATGTCACATGGTCTCACTTATATGTGGAATCTAAAAATGTTGAACTCCAAGAATAGAATGGTGGTTCATTCTGGGAAGAGGATATCAAGTGAAAAATAATGAGAATAGAATGGTGTTTACTAGGGGCTGTTGTGGGGAAGGGGCCTGGGAAAATATTGATCATAGGTTACAAAGTTTCAGTTAGGCAGAAGGAATAAGTTCAGGAGATCGATTCTATAGCAGAGTGACTCTAGTTAATAATAATGTGTGCTTGAAAATTGCTAAGAGAGTCAATTTTAAACATTTTCACTATAAAAAATTATTTGTATGTGAGGTGATGGATATGTTAATTAGCTTGATTTAACCATTTCAGAATGCACACATATATCAAAATGTCACATTGTATAGCATAAATGTGCACAATTTTTGTCGTTTGCAGGTGAATGTCACATAATTGGTGTAAGTGCATCCCAAATATTGCACAAGACATACTGTTACTAAAAAAATTTATTTGAAATTTAAATTGAACTGGGCCAACTATGTTTTTGTTTGCTAAATTTGGCAATCCTGATCATTAATGTAATAGGAATAATAATACCTGCCTCTTGGTGGGAGTACACGTGTGCTACAGCACTAATCTAAGTTAAACCTAACATCCCTGCAAGTAAACATTAGTTCTGTTTTTACAGATGTGAAAATCAAGACTCAACAAGATTAAGGAACATGCTCCACACTGCACACCACCAGGTCTCAGAGCCAAGTCAAACCAGGCGTGTGTGCTCGGTCCCTACACTGGGCCATCATTGTAGTGTCCACCTGTTAAGCCTGGGGCATGATTGGAATGATGCTCCTATACCCCAAGGAGGAGTGGTGAGGAGGGCAAACCTGTGAAGGCCAGTGTACAGTCACAGCAGCTAGAACAAGGCCTAGCTGGGAGACAGAGGCAGACAGCACATTGGACTGTTGTCCCACCTTGAATGGGAAGGGGGGGCCCATGTGTGGCCTGCATGGGAGTTCCCATTATTGATCACTGAGCTCATGTGGGGACTACCTTCCAAAGAGCAGGTGGAGTCAGGCACATAGACATTTGGGATGTTCATGGTTTCTTCTTTTGGGTCTTAAAGTGTCAAGTCACCTCAGAGTGTGGATCTCACAGTCTCTGGATATTAGCTAATAGTATTGTAATTGCTATTTATATGTTCATCTCTCTGATTAGAAGCCAATGTCTACACTGTGAGTTTGTTTAGAGTGCAATAATTTGTTTGTCCTATGTCCCCCACATATAGCAGAGGGCTTAAATGTAGCAGATGATCAATCAATATTTGCTAAACAAATGAAAGAATTAATGTGGGTGAGGTCTGGTGTGTGACATTTGTCTTTAGGGGGACAGAGAGGAAAAGAGACCATGAGGGCAAGAATGATAATTCAAAAGCAATAGCTTGGAGGACTGAGGACTGCACCCTGTCCTGAGAGAGGACTGGTCATCAGAGCCTTAAGCTATATTCCTTTCCACATGCTCTTAGGTGTGTTGGGTCTGTGCACCTGGTGGGAGATGCTCATGGTATCAGACGAGACTCAGTCATGACTATACAGCCAGGCTGGAGTGAGCCACATCATAGAGTAAGCTCTGCATCTCTGCTTTACAAGGGGATGTGTATGATGGGGCTGGGGCTGGGATGAGGCAGAGAATGCCAGCCATATAGTCTTTCCTCACTCCAGGGACCAGGGAAAGGGGAGGAGGAGGCATTTCATCATTAAAGAGGCAGGTTTTAGTGTCTCCAGGTAGTTCATCTCCTTGTCTTCCAGATTGTACCAAATATTTATTTATACATTCATTGAACAGATATATTTTTGTCTCACCTTGTGCAATTAGAAGTATTATAATTTATTGTGACATACTATACTCCTAGCAGTGTTGGCAAATGAGATGTTTTGACTAAGAGGCTATTCTAACTAATTAAATTTTACCCCTTTAATGCATTTGAGACATGGTCACACCCTCCTATTGTATGTGGTTCTTTGTTCCATTCTCTTTAGTCTGGCAGTTTTGACTCTGAGAGCACAGTGGCAGAGAGGCTCTGTGACTTCTGAGGTCAGTTCAGAAAAGGCCATGCAGCTTCTGCCTTGTTCACTGGAGTCCTGAGCTGCCACAGAAGAGGTCTTGCTACTCTAGAGCTGCCATGTTGAACTAGCTGTGTGAAGGCCCCGGGATCAACACCAGGTGAGCCCAGCTTTCCACTCATCTATATCAAGGTGCCAGGTGAGTGAAACTGTTTGGACCCTTCAAGTCAGTTCATTCACCAGCTGATGACACTAAGTGACCTGACTTTGCCTTGTGCAGCAAAAGAGTTGCCCAGCAAACCCTGCCCAAGTCACTATCCTTCAGAATAATTAGATAAAATAAAATGGTACTTATTTCAGACCACTAAGATTTGGGGTAATTTGTTATGGAACAGCTGAAAAAAATATTTAAAATTTACATGTTTCCCTAGAAACCATTCTGCGATACTTTTGGCCTTCCCTTGGCTGTGGTGGTACATCACATGTGGATGTACATGCAGGTACATCACTTGGAATTCCTTGAACTTGCTGCAAAGGAAGGATTCACTGAGAGTCTTCAGCTGCTGTCCCCAGGAATGCAGAGGCAGCAGTCTGGACAAATGTGATGCTCTCTTTCAGGATGCAGTTTTTGTATTCAGTCAGAGGCCTTTATTTGGTGCCATGTGTGTGTCCAGGAAACAAAGCATGAAAGAAACAGTGGTCCTATTTACCGTCAGTCTAAACAATTTCCTGGGGCTTTTGTGCTTCTAGTGCCTCCAACTATGGGCACTGCAGGATTGGAGGCCTTTGTCCCCAAAGGAAGTGCACTCTTTTCAGGGGGCAGGGTAAGGATGATACAGGTAAATTATGATGTAGCCAGGGGACTTTAAGCTCCTTGCCCCCAGGAACCAGGAAGAGGAGTCTGTTTGCTGGGGTAATTGAGCCTGGTTAGCAGGAAGGCTGCTTCTTCATAACTGGGGCAGGGAGGAATGCGTGTGGAATACAGGGGACCTACTTAGATGTTTCCTCCTGTTCCCTTGTCCCCTTGTAACTGTGAACAGACATGCAAAACAACTCTACCTTGACAAGGGCTATGGGCTACCAGTGATTCAGATGTCTTTGGTCTTTGAAATGGAGGTTTCTGTCATACTACCACATGATCCACCCTGTCTTGCCAAGGCAACTGTTGACCATGAGGGGACTTTAGAATGCATAGTATAGAAGGGAGAGGGTGAGTACCAGTTACAGCTTTGAGATCAGCTGTACTATTGGGGCCTAAGGTTTATCCCCCAACCTCTCTTATCTAAGTTTTTTCTTATGAACAGAAAGAAACCCAAGGGGACCATTGGACTAGTTATTCCTTGAACAGAAATGGAGAAACACATCTGTGTGGTTAAAGGATGAATTGTAGTGGCCATGGGATACTCAATTCAGGTTTTCTTCAAGTGAACTTACTACAGGGGGCACCGTTGATAGCCCCCAGCTGCTGTGAATGCTGAGCCAGTGCATCTCTTGCACTGCTCCTAGCCAATGAAGAAGCATAGCAGGTTCCCTCCTGTCCAACAGGGAACTGTGCAGTAGTGCCCGCCCTTTCTTGTGCAACATGGAGCCCCTCTGAAGAAGAGTTTTGGACTGGAGATTAAAGATGGTGGCGGAGTAACAGCTTCCCTGCAAGTGGGCACAGGGAGTCTGGGGAGACAAGACTCCAGGCATCTCTGACCAGTGGGATCTGCCTATAATCATCCCTTTGAGGATACAGGGAGCCAGCAAGGGACTTCTAGACCCCAAGAGGAGGACAAAAAACAGTGGAAAACTGGAAACTGGTTGCATGTGTTCGATTAAACTAATCATGCCGGCAATCGTAAGTGCAAGCAGCGGTGAGACTGCAAACTGGAAAGGCCTTACCTGTGAACTGTTTTGGTGTTCTTGGACTTGGCATTCAGGTGAACTGCCTAGGGGAGAGGTTGAGCAGGAGTGTGGTTAACTTTGGGCATCATCTGGGGCCCCAGACTGAGCCACTGAGCTGGGCACAGGAAGCCATTGTGAAAGAACTGCCCCAGAAAGCTCCGCTCTCAGGGCCCCAGAGCAAGAATCGGGTGGGACAAAGTAACCTAGTGACTGAGCAGCCTAAAGGCGGGAACTGAGCTGCCTTACAGCCTTAATCCTTAAGGGCAGAGTGAGACGGTTTTGGCACACTGGAGCCTTGGGCTGTTGCCCTGGGTAGAGTGCCGTGATGTCACAGATCACACAACCTCAAACTCCTGGGCTTGGTGCTGCCCAGACCTCCATAAGAGCTGTGCAGCGACCCCCGACTGGTGACCCACACCCACCGGGCCTCCACATTCCCTGACCAGGAACTGCGGGAGCCATGCAACCCTGCGTCCTCCCTCCTGTGTCCTCCCAGCATCCACACTAGCCTGTTCATCTGGCCAGGGACTCTGGTAGCT
>CAUYPK010026134.1:0-28914 GCA_963574355.1 Loris lydekkerianus | reverse complement strand
TATATATTTTTATTTTTGAAATTTACCAGTGGCTGCTGCATTTTCCACCTTGGCTTATACTCGAGTCACTAAGTTTTCCCAGTTTTTAGGGTAAAATTAAGGGGGTTGGCTTATACTTGGGTCGGCTTATACTCGAGTATGTACGGTAAGCTTAAAATTGAGGGTTATGTAGGTCTTGTACCTCATTTTCTCACATATATCACTTGGTTTTAGTAATGGAGAAGAGGCTGGGTGGTGCCTGCAGCTCAGTGGGTAGGGTTCCAGCCCCATATACCAAGGGTGGTGGGTTTAAACCCGGCCCTGGCCAAACTGCAACAAAAAAATAGCTGGGCCGGGAGGCACCTGTGACCCAAAGGAGTAGGGCACTGGCCCCATATACTGAGGGTGGCGGGCTCAAACCCGGTCCTGGCCAAACTGCAACAACCAAAAAACAAACCAAAATAGCTGGGCCTTGTGGCAGGTGCCTGCAGTCCCAGCTACTCGGGAGGCTGAGGTAAGGACTCACTTAAGCCCAAGAATTGGAGGTTGCTGTGAGCTGTGATGTCAAAGCACTCTACTGAGGGTGATAAAATGAAACCCTGTCTCTAAAAAAATTAAAAGTAATAAAAAAAAAATAATGGAGAAGGGGCACCAACTGGCACTGAACTGTTTACTGGAAAATCAATGGTGTGTGCTTTTCCTTCCTGTCTCAGTACACCTGGCTGCCTCTGAATCTTTCCAGAATTTGGGAAGAATACTAAGCAGGAAAAGCAAGGGTGTAGCCAGGCTCAGTGGGTCATGCCTGTGATCCTAACACTCTGTGAGGTGGAAGACCCTGGCATTGTGGCGAGTACCTGTGGTCCCAGCTACTTGGGAGGCTAAGACAAGAGAATTGCTTAAGCCCAAGAGTTGCAGGTTGCTGTACAGCACTCTAACAAGGGCAACAGTGTAAGACTCTGTCTCAAAAAAAAAAAAGAAAAGAAAAACAAAAAACCAGTACTCAAACCTTGCTGTACATAAAATAATTCATTCTGGAGAGAAACCCTATGAATGTCAATGAATGTGCTTAAGGAAATTTCACCCCAAAATATGATTCCTTGGTATAAAGAATATTTTAAGTTAAAAGACCATTTTTGATCGGAAAGTACTTGTCTCTCCTTTATAAAACCTGAGTAACCTAATTTAGTATCAGAAAAGGCTACTGATTTATTGTATATGAATAGACCTGTCCCTAAGGTCATTTGAGGTGTGAGCCGCGGCTCTCAGATTAATCTCCTTTTCAATGTGTTTCCACACATCCCCGCTAGCAACCACTTGCTCCTGGTTTGCTTTTCACTCTTACCCCTCCCTACTAAAAGGCATCTTTAAAAATCACTAATCTTCACTGAGACTTTGGGTTATCATTCTTGGAATTTATTTTTATAAACAAACCTTTCTCCTATTAAAAATTAAAAAAAAAAAAAGTGAAAAAAAAAAAAAAGCAAGGGTGTGTAGAAAGGTGTTACCTCACTGGTTCTGTGATAATCTGGCCTTGATGGTCTCTGTTCATTTTGATCTTGGCAGTTGTTTCCTTTTTTTTTTTTTAAATGACTCTTATCATTGAACATCATTTCTCACTGACCTACAAAATGGAAAAAGGAAAACACTTCCTTGGGTGGTCATTTATGATTGTCTGCCTGCTTGTCTCTCTCTCATTCTCCCTATTCCCTCTTGTTGAACCTCTTTTAAATCTAGCTGGGGAATGGCTTTCTCTTGTCCATGACTCACATCTAGAACTTAGTCCTGACAAACGTGAATGCAGACTAATTCCAATGCAGTACCTCTCTCGGCTCTTCCAGCAGAAGAACTAGCCAGATCTATCTCTCCTCCCCTCCCCTCCCCTCCCCTCCTCTCCTTTACCTTCCTCCCTTCCTTCCTTTTATCCTTTCTGGGTTTTTTTTTTTTTTTTTTTTTTTTTTTGAGACAGAGTCTCACTTTGTTGCCCTCGGTAGAGTGCTGTGAAATCATATCTCATAGCAACCTCCAACTCTTGGGCTCAAATGATTCTCTTGCCTCAGCCTCCCCAGTAGCTGGACTACAGGTGGCCTCCACAATATCTGGCTATTTTTTAAAGATGGGGTCTCACTCTTGTGTAGGGTGGGGTCTCAAATCTGTAAGCTTAGGGCTCGACTCTCAAGTGGCTAGGACTACTGGCACCTGCCACAACACGTGGGTAGGTCTTCTATTTTAGACAGGGTCTTGCTCATGTTCAGGCTGGTCTGGAACTTGTCAGCTCAAGCAATCCACCTGTCTTGGCCTCCCAGAGTGCTAGGATTACAGCGCCTGACTCATATGTAATTTCTTGATATTAGGGATTTTTAGCAGCTGCAGGTTTGGCATTTATGTTCTCTACAATCTTCATCAGACTAAGTCCAAACCATCCTTAAAGTTCCACTGACCTTTTTTTAGGCCTCTGAATGTCACCTTGTTTATGCCCTTGAGGTAGATGTTGAGTTAACTGGTGTTGATTGACTTCTTTATGAATCTTTCATGGGCTGTTTACAATATCACTTTTGGGATAGGAGTGTAGTTTTCACCTTTGGGACATGAGAAAAGATGGAAGACAGAATCCCATTTTAACAAACCACTGCATTTTTTTACACAACACTGTAGGTCTTTTTGTGTCATTAATACTACATATTGATAATTTTGAAAAGGCAATGAAACCGAACTGACTTATCAAGATTTTTATTGTTCTTTTCTTGAGGTGTAGTCTACTCTATTTGTTTCCATTTCATTTTTCTCCCCTTTTCCCCCTTCTTCATCCCAGTATTCCTGCCTTTTCAGCAGTGTCTTGTTTGTGCTAGTTCCAATATAATTTTTTATTTGTATTCTGCTTATATTTTTATTTTTTACTTTTTTCATGTCATTCTTATCATCTTGTCTCTATGATCTTATAACTTTGCCTTGTACTCTTGTTATGTAGAGGGCATTGATTCCTTAAGTGTTTATTTGTTAACTTTTACAGTATATCTTTGGTTACATATTCTGTCAGCTCCACAGCAACATCTTTCAATTTCTTCTTTTTTTCTTGTATTTTTTTATTTTTATCTTAATCTGAGTTCTAAATGTATTTTTATTTATTTGTTTTTTATTTTTATTTATTAACTTTTTTTTTTTTTTTGCAGTTTTTGGTGGGCTGGATTTGAACCCACCACCTCCGGTATATGGGGCCGGTGCCCTACTCCCTGAGCCACAGGTGCCAACGTCTAAATGTATTTTTAAAAGGAGTTCCTTGAACAACCATTTGCAGGAGAATTCTGTATATTTGGTACATTCAGTAATTTTTCTCATTATTAAGGGTTTTATATACAGGAGTAATTTTAGACTTTGCTATTTTTCAGCCAAGCAAGATTGACAGGTGTAGAAGTCACTGCTCAATGTTTTGCCTCCACCACACCTCATTGCAAGATTTTTTTTTTTTTTTTATACCAAAATGGCTCGTCAGTATAATTTCTTGTTCAGCCCTGCTTTCTCTGTTTTCACCAGATTCACACTCAAACAAGGTAGACCTTCATCTCGTCTGTCATGACACACTTCTGTTTTCTTCCTCTAGTTTCCTTTTTTTTGTTGTTGTTGTAGTTCAGCTGGGGCGGGTTTTAACCCACCACCCTTGGTATATGGGGCTGGCGCCTTACTGACTAAGCCACTGCGCCGCCCTAGTTTCCTTTTAAACATACTTTCCTTTACTCATCTCTTAGAAGTTAGGCCTAATTGTTTAAGGGCATGCTAGTTTAGGCACTAAAAATGAGTACTAGTTTCTACTCTTATTTCTTTTTATTTTCATGGAAGCTTAGAGTAATAAGTATGGAAAATCATAAAGAAAGTACCTTTTCTTCTGAATTTTTGGGATGCATAAACACTTGAGAATTAACTGTGCTCAGGGACTAGATAAGTTAATAAAGAAGAAAGCAAAGATATAGCAACATCACGGAAAAAAGATTACAGCATAACAAGATAAACAAATTTTTACAACATTCTTATACAATAAGTGAAAGCAATTGTATAAGTTATTCTTTAGAAAGCTATTCTTCTATTATGAACAACAGAATTGCAGACTCAGGAAAGTTAATTAAAATGGAAGAACTGTCTCTTAGTATAAAATGAATTGCAACTGGGGGAGATTCAAAACTCTTCATTAAGTACAATATCGTATTTCACATTAACGTACTGAGGCAAGCAGAAAGTGATAACTGCAACTCAGGTACAATTTGCAAAATAAATTACTATTGTTACCACAATAATGAATATAACGTAATAATGCCTACGCTCTCATTCACAGGAGCTTGGAAGTGGATAATTTATGTAAACACTCGTTTGCCTATTATAATTATTTATAAATTTAAAGTTTAGATTTAGCATGTAGGAACTTGGAGGTGGATTTTTTTCACAAACACATTTAATCATTATAATTTTATTTTATTTTATTTTATTTTTAGATAGAGTCTCACTATGTCGCCCTTGGTAGAGTGTTGTGGTGTCACAGCTCACAACAACCTCAAACTCTTGGGCTTAAGAGATTCTCTTGCCTCAGCCTCCCAAGTAGCTTGGACTACAGCCGCCCGCCACAACGCCCAGATATTTTTTGTTGTCATTGTTTTTTTTATTATTTTATTTTATTTTATTTTATTTTTATTTTATTTTATTTATTTATTTATTTATTTATTTGTTTGTTTTTATCATAGATAAAAATATGCACCATAGATGTGGCCCAACCCATCACCCTCCCTCCACCCAAACCTCCCCCTTGTTGTCATTGTTTTTTAGCTGGCCCGGGCCAGGTTCAAACCCAACACCCTCAGTGTATATGGCTGGCGCTGTAACCACTGTGCTATAAGGGGCCGAGCTGCACTTGTAATTGTTTTTAATAGCAAGCTTTGATCTACCATTTCAAATGTGATGATCAATCACAAATTAATATCTCAACTATGATCTCTCTATGAACTTTAGTCCTGGACATCACCACTTACATGTTCTATAGACATTTGAACTCAAAGTGCTCTGAGCAGTCCCATTTTCCCAACTCTGATATTGCAACCAACTTTCTTTCCTTTTTTTTTTTTTGCAGTTTTTGGCCGGGGCTGGGCTTGAACCAACCACCTCTGGCATATGGGGTCAGCGCCCTACTCCTTTGAGCTACAGGTGCTGTCCAACTTTCTTATGTCAGTACGTGTCCCTACCATTCAGCCAAGCTCCAAAGCTACTCCACCTTCCATTTAGTTTCCAATTACAGAGTATCCTAAGTAGAAATATAATCCATTACATTTGTTCCCTTGTTTGAACCCTATTTTCTTTTAATTTTTCTTGTTTTTTTTTTTTTGTTTGTTTGTTTTTTTGAGACAGGCATTTGCTACATTGCTAGGGCTTGAATGCAGTGTTGTCAGCATAGCTCAGTGTAACCTCCCAAGATTCTGGGCCAGGCAGTGCCTGTGGCTCATATGGAGGGTGGCAGGTTCAAACCCTTCCCTGGCCAGCTAAAACAGCACTGGCAACTGCAACAAAAAATAGCTGGGCATTGTGGTGGGCACCTGTAATCCCAGCTACTTGAGAGGCTGAGGCAAGAGAATCACTTAAGCCCAAGAGTTGGAGGTTACTGTGATGCCATGGCACTCTACCGAGGGTGACAAACTAAGACTATGTCTCAAAAAAAAAAAAAAAAAAAAGATTCTGGGCCAAAGCAATCCTCCTGCCTCAGCCTCCCAAGTAGCTGGGATGACAGGCATATGCCATCACACACAGCTAATTGTTTGTAGAAATGAGGTAACACTATTGGTCTAGAGAAAATAGAAAAATTAGCTGGGTGTAGTGGCAAGTGCCTGTAGGCCGAGCTTCTCAGAAGCCTAAGGCTGAGGCAGGAAGATCACTTGAGCCCAGGAGTTTGAGGTTGCTGTGAGCTATGCTGACACCACTGTACTCTACTCAAGGTAGACAGAGACTCAGTCTCCAAAAAAAGAAAAAAAAAAAGGAGAAAACATTTTTAGAATGCAACTCATTTGGAAAATTATCCTTAGGATATAATCTTAAAGGAAAAAAAAGTGTTGTATCATGAAATTGTTAGGATTGCTATGAATAGCCTTAGATGTCACATTTATACCTCTAGTATAGCATCATACACAGAAACTCTGTGCTAGACATTTATTTCTTGGTATTATGCTATGATTGCTCATAAGTAGAAATTCTTTACAGATAAAAACAATTGTTCTGCATTCTGTATGTCCTCAAATGACTGGTAAACCCATTCTAGGGTTCCAAATATTCACAGAAACTTCCTATTTGGGGAGGCTGACACCTGGTTCATAGTTTTTAATTTTCTTTTTCTTATTCACCATTTTGGCTTTGCAAACATTCAGAATGTTCTAAATTTAGTGTAACTGTATAAGATGGTGTGATGTTATAGAGGATTTTTTCCTCTTGCCAGGGAACATAGCTTTACTTTTAGTTTCTTATTTATAAAAGAAATATCACAACTCTCATATTTTGTACTATTTTAAATTCTTTCAGTTTTTTTCTTGGTGGAATGACATAAGATAGTAGGAAGGTACAATTTTAAAGAGAAAAGCTGACTTTAATTAAAAACTAACCTGAATCTCTGAATTTTAATATATATATCCTTTTTTTTTTTTTTTTTTGGTTTGTTTGTTTTGAGACAGAGTCTTACTCCAGCCTCAAACTTTAGGGCTCCTGAGTTCCTCTTGCTTCAACCTCCCAACTAGGCAGAACTACAGGCACCTGCAATAACGCCCAGCTATTTTTCTATTTTTAGTAGAGACCAGGTCTTGCTCTTACCGAGGCTAAGAACACCTGAGCTCAAGGAACCCAAAGTGCTAGGATTACAGAGCCACCATGCCCGGCCTGTTTTTGTTTTTGTTTTGTTTTGTTTTTTGAGACATGGTATGGCTCTGTCATCCAAGGTAGAATGCAGTAGTACAATCATAGCTCACTGCAGCCTGCAAATCCTAGCTCAGGGGATCAGCCTCACTTCCTAAGTAGCTGACACTATAGCTGCATGTCAGCATACTTGTCTAATTTTTAAAATTTATTGTAGAGATGGGGGTCTCACTATGTTGCCCAGGCTGGCCTCAAACTCCTGGCCTTAAGTGATCCTCCTATGTCAGCCTCCCAAAGTGCTGGGATTACAGATTGGAGCCATCATACCTGGCCAGGTAAAATATTTTTAATTTCTTTCAGTAGCATTAGGAATTAAAGTTATATTTCCTCCACTTGTGAATTAGAAAATGACATATGTATGTGAGATCCACTTTGTAATTTGTGGCATTAAAATACATGTATGACTATATTTAGTGATTCAGAGAAGTAGCTAGTTTGAAAGTTAAAATTATTTTCAGTGATCAAAGCAATGTATCTATTTGGATGGAACTCATGATAAAGTTTTACACAAAGGGGAGCTATCTAATTTGTTGATTTAAGCTCAAATTTTGATCTGTTAAATCTTCTCAAAGAATATAATCTACTGTTGCACCTTTAAATGCACTAAATGCTAATTTGAGCCCAGGTATTGCTAGATCATGCCTGGCTGCCAATCCCAAGGGTCTTCATGAAGTGCTATTTACCTTGTCTGGTTCACTGATTTCAAGGGTTTGTTCTAGAGCCTTAAATTCTGGCCAGGCTAGGTGGCTCACACCTACACTCTTAGCACTCTGGGAGGCCAAGGCAGGTGGATAGCTTGAGCTCATGAGTTTGAGACCAACCTGAGCAAAACCGAGACCCCATCCTACTAAAAATAGAAAAACTGAAGTAAGGCTCGGTGCCTGTAGCACAGGTGGTTACGGTGTCAGCCACATACACCAAGGTTGGTAGGTTTGAATTGAGCCTGGGACAGCTAAACTACAATGACAACTGTAACAAAAAATAGCTGGGCATTGTGGTGGGTGCCTGTAGTCCCAGCTACTTGGGAGGCTGAGGCAAGAGAATCGCTTTAGCCCAAGAGTTGGAGGTTGCTGTGAGCCGTGATGCCTTGACACTCTACCAAGGGCAACATACTGAGACTCTGTCTCAAAAAACAAACAGACAAATAAATAAACAAACAAACAAACAAAAAAACTGAAGCAAGAGGATCACCTGTGCCAAGGAGTTGGAGGTTGCTATGAACTAGGATGCCACAGCACTGTATCCAGGGCAATAGCTTGAGACTCTGTCTCAAAATGAATAAATAAATAAATCCTTAAATTCTCAGAAATTTGACTTTGACAGAAAACCAGGAAGATATTTATTGCTTGCATAGGCTGAGGTATGTGCCTGTGCACAGACCAATTTATCAGAGATATTGCTTTTTATAAATCCATAAACAGGTATACATTACACCTGGTCTCAGTTTCTATCAACTGAACTCATGATCAGAAGCCTTTTCTATGGCCCTGAAAAGGCATTCACTTCCAAAAATCCTTTTACCTTTTTCTCTTCAAAGAAATAAAACTAGTGAATGAATGTAGTCTCAGCTCATTGGGAAGCTAAGGCAAGAGGATCACAGAGGAGGGGGGGAGCTTGATCTCTTGAACTCTTGGGCCCAAGAGTTTGAGGTTGCTGTGAGCTATGATGCTATGGCACTTTACCAAAGGCAACAAAGTAAGACTCTGCCTTAATTTAAAAAGAAAGATCTATAATGCATGCTTATGGGAAATTAAGGCATGGAGGTTGACAGAGTTAACCATATTGTTAAAATCTTTAATATAATATAGTTGTTACAGTGAGAACTCATGGGCTGAGAAGGAATTCTTGACACAACGTTAGGTTAGAAAGAAGAAAAAGGTTTATTTTTCCTTTGCAAGAGAGAGGAAAGAGCACAACACAAAAGTGAAAGAATGAAGGGCTAGTATTGAGGGTAAGTGTTTTTCTTGGGGTAAAAGGAAGGAGAAATAAATTAGTTATTGCTGCCAGCTGATAGCAGAAGGCCGCTGCATTTGTTTTTTTTTCTTTTACTTTTTTTCTATTCACTGTGAGGCTGACTGATTTATCAGTCTCCTTGAAATGTGGTCTGGCTGTTGGAGGAGGAAGCTCACACTCCTCTGCCTACTTGGGAACTCTTCAAGTGCTATTAAAACAAATTGTCTGATGGGTTGGGCCACATCTATGGTGCATATTTTTATCTATAATAATAAAAAAAAATAATAAAGAAAAAAAAGAAAAAAAAAAAACAAATTGTCAAAGGCACCAAGTTAAGCCATGTGGTTAATTAATCAAAGGGTATATGTGCACTGTGATCTTTTTCTTTAAAGGGGCAATTCAGTGCTGTGAGTTTTCTCACCCCCGGCTCCCCCCCTTCTGTTAGATAGTTTATTTTTCTCTGTTAGATAATGTATTAGTTTTGCCATCCGTTTTGTACGAAGTTTGTGTCTAGCAGACTTGGTGATATTCTCCTGAAAGATAAAAAGATTATGTTCATTAATGGGTGGCATTTTCTTTTCTGTACTATTTATGTAGATTAGGGAGTGAAGCAAAGTGAAGCATCTATCACCACAATGTAGAAGGTTGTGTTTGTGAGTAACATGTATTAACTGATCACATATGCTAGTTAACATAGGCCTTTTGCAAGGAAATAGCTATGTGTCAGGAAGTGAGAAGTTTCAATACACTTTATCTTTATTGGCAAATGAAGTTAGTAGTCCATCTTATCAGGCATTCAGCAATGAGTCCTTCAAAGTGGAACAGAGATTTTAAAGAATTGCTTAGCTTAGAGAAGTGTGTAGTTCTCTACAGAGTGACAATAGACACTGGAGACTCAGGAGAGGGAGCTTGGGAGGGGAATGAGGGAAGGAAAAGTTACCAATTGGGTACCATGTGCACTATTCAGATGATGGGCACATCTCTTTTGACACAGCATGAGGAGGGAGAGTTGACCTGAGTGGAAATGGTGGGAAGTGGGGAAATAAAGTCAAGAAAGGCATGTAGGATAATATTTAGAAATAAACATATCCTACATCAAGCACACAAAGTGAACTCAGTGTGAGTTTAAAATGGATTGCTTTTTTTCCAGAGGCTTAAGGGAACCTTGGTCCCCCTGGGACACAGGCAGAGTTGACTTGCCTGGAGTTAAAAATTCCACAAGCCCATTCTCTGAAGCCTGAGATCAAAGGGCATGCCGCCCTTCCTCAGAGACCCGGGCCAGAGGGTTGACGTATGTTAACAACATATTGTCAGAGGTCTATAGGTGCTCTGCCCCGAGGAAAAGACACAGTCGTTACTTCATGCTGAGTAAACTGAGTGAACGCTTGAAGATACTCTTCCATTAACTCTGTTCCCCTGTGGATACTTTCTTCTTTATTATCTCTATTTAGATGCCTTCCCAGAGATTAGTCAGCCTCTAGAAGATGTTTACTGAAAAAGTGATTATGTTGATACGGTAACAGGATATTTCCTTTGAAGTTAATTTCAGATAGGTAAAACGAGGTAATGGTGAAACTAAAAAATAATAGATTAAGTGTGTATGTGACTAGAAAGGTATAAAATCAAACCCCTAAATAAAGAACTTCACTACACACCATCCCATCCTGTGTAGTCTGTTTCTTGACTTAATAATCACAGGAGCAAGTTTATACCCACGGCAAAGCTGCTGTTCGTTTGCATCTCTGGTCAGCAACAAGGCAGGAAATGAGAGATAGGCTGGCATCAGGAGAACTGACAGCTGACGACTGCAGCCAGCACCTGAACCATTGAAACAGCTTTATTTATACAGTGTCTTAACAAGGTTGCACAGGAGGTAGAGATCAACCTTAAAGAGGAAAAGCTGTGTGCTTGCCGACAACAAAGAAAGTAAAAGAAAGTATTCATGGGCTATGTGACTTCAGGTAGGTGAAAAGAATGTTGTCAAAGGAGGAGAAGTGGTTGGGGGTCACTCCCTGAACATTTCCCAGGCTGTGGGGGCCCTGCCAGCCTGCTTCCTCCACACACCTACAACCCAGATTTTTCTACCATACAACATGGCCATGTAACGAAGCTCCACTTATACCTCCTAAATATATTGAAATAAAAACAATTTAAAAACTCAAAACACATGATAAGGTTAAGGAGACAGAATTAATTTAGTTAAATTCACTTATTACAGTATATTTATTATGTATATCAGATTATTACAGCATATTATCTATATTGTATTTATATATTTATTATTCTACATTAATAGTTAAATATACAGCAATACATTTATGTTAAATTCCCAAATATGTTGGTAAAATCATTTTCCAAAAAATATGTCCTGGCCTTCTGAATAGATTTGTGATTTGCCACATGTCCTCGTTGGGGCTCAGAGCACAATACCCCACAGGGTGTCACCTTGGCATGCTGAGCACTTTCAACTGAAGGAGACTGGAGGCCTTAGAAATAAGGTCTTTCAAGCTGGGCGAGGTGGTTTATGCCTGTAATCCTGGTACTCAAGGAGGCTGAGACAGGTGGATTGCTTGAGCTCAGGAGTTGAAGACCAGCCTCAGCAAGAGCAAGATCCCATCTTTACTAAAAATAAGAAAACTAGCCAGGCGTCGTGGTGGGTGCCTGTAATCCCAGCTATTTGGGAAGTTGAGACAAGAGGATTGCTTGAGCCCAGGAGTTTGTGGTTGCTGTGTGTTATAATTACACCATCACACTCCCCCCAGGGTGACGCAGTGAGACTTTGCCTAAAAAAAAAAAAAAAAAAAAAAAAAAAGAAACAAGGTCTTTCTGATCTCTTCTTGCCCTCCTGTCTCTGCCTCCTTTTCTCCCCCAAGGAAAGGCATAAAAACCAGAATTTCTCTCCCCCAAGGTGAGTCATAGAAACTAAAACTCTTCTTGTTACCAGATGAAGAGGGTCTAACAGCCTGTCACTATCACCAATATGTAGAGACAGGGATATGTCCACCAAACTTTCTTAGAAGGCTGGGATTTTGGAGAACAGTGAGAACAGCTTCCCCAAGACTGTTCTGTTCTTCCATTTCTGAAATTACAATTTTATATATTTAAGTTTAAAGTGAAGATCATGTTAACCCTTATTTTAAACAATAATCAGCAGAATCCGTGATCCATAGTAAACAATAATTAACACAACCCATGAGCTAAAACATTTTAATTTAAAACTTAGGCTCCTAAATTAATCCACCTAAACTACTCAAAATAGGCATCTTTAGGGTGGGAGCTAAATTTATAAAACAGAGTAAGGATGGGTGGCTCGGTGTCCGTAGCTCAGTGGTTAGGGTACTGGACACATACACCAGGGCTGGTGGGTTGGAACCTGGTGTGGGCCTGCTAAACAAAAAAATAGCCAGGCATTGTGGTGGGCATCTGTAGTCCCAGCTACTTGGGAGACTGAGGCAAGAGAACCGCTTTAGCCCAAGAGTTTAAGGTTGCTGTGAAGTGTGATGCCACAGCATTTTACTGAGGGTGACAAAATGAGACTCTGCCAAAAAAAGAAGAAAAGAAGGAGGAGGAGGAGGAGAATGGGAGACAGGGGGTGAAGGTCAGGCAGGACCTAAACCGACCAGACCAGCTGTTTATGTCTACCCTAGCCCGACAGACTCCATCTTATTCTCACTATATGTGCTTTCACTCTTCCCCAAAGAAAGCCAAAAAACCTAGAAAGCAAACTCTCTCCCGTCTGCCTTGACAACCCTCTTATGCCCAGAGAAAAGGAATGACACACAGTGAGGCTACAGAGGATCTGAACAGACAGGCCTCTACCTGTCCCCCTCAGACCAGTCACCATTAGATCACCCCTTTGTCCAGTCACATTTCTACATAGCTGTCCATTCCACATCCAACCTAAGCAGCATAAATGTAGTTTCCCTGGGTCTTTTTGGGTCTCCATTTCTGAAGGTTCCCATATCATGGAAATTTTAATTAAATACATTTGTTATGCTTTTTTCTTGTTAACTTGTCTTTTCTTATGGGAATATTGGCTGTGACCCTTAAGATGGGTAAGGAGAGCCATCACCCCCTTCCCACCTCTACATCCCCAACTACTCATTAAAAAAAAGTCTTTCTGGTTGTTTCATTTAGTCATTTTTCTCAGCAGTGGGGACTTATATATTGTGATAGATTTTAATAGTTTGCTTTTGAAAGGATAACTTTGGTTTCCCTATTCCAGAGAACTCTGACAACATTGATTTGCTGACAAAATGGGGGTGGAAAATCATACAATTTTAGAGAAGTAATGCTCTGCTATCCTTTGACTGGAGCGTGCTAGCCTTCTGATGGTTCCCCTATGTTTTCTTCTTTTTTTTTTTTTTCAGAGAGCAGTTGTTTTGACTTTTTATTTTGCATTTCGTATATTATTATTACTATTTTTGAGACAGAGTCTCACTTTGTTGCCCTTGGTAGAGTGCTCTGGCATCATAGCTCACAGCAACCTCAAACTCTTGGGCTCCGGTGTTTCTCTTGTCTCACCCTCCCAGGTTGCTGGGACTCCAGGCATCCGCCACAACACCTGGCTATTTTTTTTTGAGATGAATTCTCATTCTGGCTCAGGCTGGTCTTGAATCAGTGAGCTCAGGCAATCCACCCACCTTGGCATCCCAGAGTGCTAGAATTACAGGCATGAGCCACAGCACCCGGCCTGTTTTAAAATTAGTTTTTGTTGTTGTTGTTGTTGTTGTTTTGTTTTTGATGAAGTAAACCTGAACTGTATCTGTCACAGATCAGACTCTAGTCTTATGTTTCAAGGTGTTATCCTCTCATTGTACTTCCTGGAATTTATCTGTATTGAGCAATAAGCCACTGCTGATATGTCAAGAAATCTTTGCTATTTGGAAAATTTTTCAGTAATTACATTAATTGATTTTTATATTCTAGTGCCTAACATTAAATACTTAAATATTTTAGTTTTATCCAAGTAGTCTTACAGACCAGTTAGAGCTAAATGTATTCATTTGTTCTAGTAAAAAACAACAAAATGCTGAGAATGAAAATAGATGCATTAGACTGCATTGGGGTTGTTATGAAATTATTCATTTTATTTTATATATTTTATTTTACATATATAAATTAAAACATGTAAGGTAAATTGCTTAAGCACAAGAGGTTGAGGTTGCTGTGAGCTATGATGCCAAGCACTCTACCAAGGGTGACAAAGTGAGACCTTGTCTCCAAAAAATAAGGTATTTATTTATTTATTTTGAGACAGAGTTTCACTTTATCACCCCTGATAGAGTGCCATAGTGTCATAGCTAAAGTTGGCAGCAACCTCAGACTCCTGGTCTCAAGCGATTCTCTTGCCTCAGCCTCCAAGTAGCTGAGATTATAGTTAGGTGCTTGCCACAACTCAGGACTATTTAGTTTTGTTTTTAGAGGCAGGATCTCTCTGTAGCTCAGGCTGGTCTTGAACTACTGAGCTCACAGCAATCCGCCCTCCTCAGCCTCCCAGAGTGCTAGGATTACAAGTGTGAGGCACTGTGCCCGGCCATGGGGTGTTTAATACAGGTCTTGGCACATATTAAACTCTTAATACCTGGTAGCTATTTTTTATTAGCCTATTATTGTTATGGAATGACACCTAGAATTACATGTCCAAGATCATAGCCAGCCATTGTCAGTAGCCAGCCAAGTCTGGAATTCAGATCTGCTGATCCCAGTCCTTGTGATTTCCCCCTCACTGTGTGATGACTTTCTATGGCTACTGCGACAAGTCCCAGCTCCACCTATTGAGAAAATTAGGTTGTGAAGCTAGAGCGCCAACCCGGCCTGAGTGGAGAGTCAGGGCTCCAGATTCACTCTTCCACAGAGCAAATGGGCAAACAGAAAAGACCATGATTAGTCCAGTATTTGACTTTTCTTGTTGTGAGTACCAGGGCATTTTCTCCCAACAAATGGGAGAAAATGCCCTGGTACTCACATTTTCTCCCAGGACAGCTCTCTGGGCACGTGGAAGGTTTGAGAACTGTCCCTCTCATGGTCACTAGCACATCGAGAGGGAGGGCTCGCTTTGTTCAGAGCTCATCCCTGTGACTTACAGAGGTCACAGAACCAGGATTTTTTTGATGACTGGTGTTCTTTCTGGGAATTTCCTTCTTTCTGAGAGCATGTTGTACATCTCATTGGGTGAATCATATGACTTCTGATTCCTATAACCTCATGCTCCAAAATTTCATGTAAGTGGTGTAGCATTTGACCAGGATTGAGGATTTTGATTTGATTAGAAAGTAGTATAACCCAACAGATGGAGGGGAAGTATTCTAAAGTAATTAGTTGAGACAGCAGATGCTACAAAAGGAAAGTCATTATGCAAATAAAGGGCCATTAAATGCCAGTCTTCCTAGCATAGATAATGTCAGAACCTGCATTAGACCCACATTTTAGCTCATTCTGACCGAGCTATCCTATTAAACGAGGCTAACTGATTTTTTTTTTTTTTTTTTTAACCAAGACTAGCAGATGATTTCTGATACAAATGATGTTCACATAGTCTGCTTTGGTTTCCTTTCAGTAACTCTCTTCTCAACTTTACCAAGTTTCCCCTACATTTTCAGGTCCAGGAGACTAAAGAAAATGAGCAAGAAAAATAATTTTGAAAAGTCCATTTCCCACCAATTTTACGTCTCATTAGCTGTAATGAGTGTTTGTAGAGTAAAAGTATATTATTTGGCTTCACCAGCTAGCAGTGCAAATTGTGATCAATAGCTGTTATTTCTGCTCTCCTCACAGTCTTCTCTTCCCAGAACCCTCCAGGTTATGGGTAACTTGCCCGAGAACACCTTGCTGAAAGAAGAAAGCAGAAAATGTCATTTTTTGGCCTAGTTATTACCTAAATGAAAAAATCCCAACATAAATAAAGAGCGTCTGCATCCCAGAGGATGAAGGGACTGAAGGATGCCCGTGTGAAGTTTCCCTGCATTTGTCCTGTCACAATCCAAGCACACCCCGTGAAGAGCAGCACAGAATCAGGAGGAATCAGAGGAAGGCTTTCAAAGAAAGTCAGAAAGAAATGGTAAGAGGAGGCCTGACAAGAAAGGGGGATCTGGTGAGGCAAACATCTTGTTTGGATGGACAGTCTCAGAAGGAAAATGTCTTTGACTTGGAAGCTGGAGATCTAGCTGGGTGCTAGATCAGTGCTGCCATTCACTAGTGTTACCAGAATTTCTTTCCTCAGTAGGTCTTTGGTGTGGGCAATTCAAAAAATGAACCCAGGGACCACAAGTCAGTGGTAAGTTAGGATTTGTTACACAGAAAGGAATGCAGAAGGACTAAAAAGCACCAGAGCTTTTGGAAGAGGGAAAGCCCCAAGTCTGAAGTCTCCGCATGGGTCCTTTGTCTAGGGCAGTGGTTCTCAACCTTCCTAATGCTGTGGCCCTTTAATACAACCCACAGGTTGAGAACCACTGGTCTAGGGAGTTGACCAGACTTGGAAAGTGTAAAAACACCTTTTTGAAGTTAATGAGTATATTAATAAATGAATAGATACAGTCCCTCCCACTAGGGGCAAGGTTAATGAGTGTATTAGGTCTTTGTGGTTTTTGTCTCTGGGGAGGGATTAGGGTATGTGCTTCTCTACTCAAGGTGGACCCACCCAAAGCCTTTCAGCTGCTTTGTTCACCACCTTGCTAGAGACCAGAGGTGTGGCCTGGAAAGGGGAGCCAGTTTGTGCCTAGAGATGGGGGTCTGATTTCTGAGCTCATCCAGGCCTAGAGAATGGGGGGAGTCCCTGTCCAGCCCTGCAAGGGGGAACCCTGTATCACCAACACTGGGATCTTGCCTCAGTTTCCTCTCAGCAAAGAGAGCATAACAACACTGTTTTCAGCTCCTCATAGTAGCTGAAGCAATAAGAGGCATTTGGGATCCTCTGTGAACTAGAAAGCAGAATCTAAATGAACATCAGGTCTCAGGCTGAGGTGGGAACTCCCTGTGGGATTAGGAAGCAGCTCTCCTGTGCAATCTTCTCTTGTTTTCTAGCCTACATCCCCGCTGTTCCATAAATTGGAGCTTTCCAGAAAAATACTCTCTAGTGACTGAGTTTCTCAGATTCAGTGTTTCTTCTTCCTGAGTCCCGATGAACCATCTAACACCCATTTATTGCCTCCATGTACACAACGTCCTCCTCCCACCTGCTCTGTCTCCAGGTATGTTCCTAGCAAGGATGAAGCTAGTTTCATTTTTTGCCCAATCAAGCATAAGTTGCTCTTCTGCTTTCTTCTCATATATGGCCTGGGAGGGAGTCTAACCTCAGGTAACCTTGAATGTATGAGTTGCATCTTGTTGTATTGTAATTTATAAGTTATCATGCAGGGCGCAATACTGTATTTCCTTAAAATTTATCTGGAGACACTTCATAGTCACATCCATATGCCTTCCTGCATCTTTAGAAGGAAGAACTTTCAAGAAAGGAGGCATTTAAGACTAAAGTTACTGTTGACTTTTGCTGTTGTCCTGTCTGAGCCACAAGACTTTGTGAGTGTGAGGGGTCTTGCCCCAAGAGGAATGTGTGTTTCCACTGTCAATGTCCTGAGGTAGAACAGGGTGGGAGAGGACGTCCTCTGGGGTACAGTTGGGTCCGTACTCAATTTGTGGGGATGCCTAGAGAGTCCCAGAGAGTCAAGCTTGCCCCTGATATGTGGAAGTCTGTTGCTAGCTTGCCAGGAACTTGCGAGGTTAGGTTTAGCAGCAGTTATGAGAGTCTCTGCATCATTTTCTGTATTCCTATTTTACTATCTTTTTTTTTTTTTTTTTTTTTTGAGACAGAGTCTCACTCTGTTGTCCTAGATAGAGTGCTATGGCATCATAGCTCACAGTAATCTCAAACTCTTAGGCTCAAGAGGTCCTCTTGTCTGAGCCTCCCAAGCAGCTGGAACTATAGGCACCTGCCACAATGCCCAGCTGGAGACAGGGTCTAATTTTAGTAGTGATGAGTTCTTGCTCTTGCTCAGGCTGATCTCAAACTCCTGAGCTCAAGGGATCTTCCCTCCCTTTGGCCTCCCAGAGTGCTACAATTGTGAGCCACCATACCTGGCCCTTTCCTATAAATTAATAAAAAAAAAACACTGTTTGGTCTCAATTGTCCTCTGGGGAATTATTAACAATAGGATCCCCAAACTGAGGACAAAGTGGAAGCATCATAGGAACAGCTGTCTTCCCCAGATGGATGTTTGACCAAGATCACCGGGGTTGTGGGTTTAGAAGAAACTGGGAGACCTGTGGTGTAACTCTCTCAAGGCAAGGCCTAGGGAAACTTCCACAGCTAACTGCAAGGCACTCCGAAGGAAGCAGCCAGTAGGTTTTGAGTGAAAATAAATTAAATGGGCGGAGAATATGTAAGCCTGTTTTGTAGTCACAGGCCCATGTCACTGGCAGCATTGAGTTATAGCAATGTCTTCCATACTCTCTACTTTTCTTTTTTCTAAAATCATGCTTACCCGATGAACTTTAAAAAATCACTTAAGCCCAAGAGTTTGAGGTTGCTGTGAACTGTGATGCCATAGCACCCTACGGAGGGTGACATAGAGAGTTTCTGTCTCAAAAAAATAAAAAATAAAACGTAATTTAGTTTCCAAAACATTTGCCAACAGTGGAGAGAAGGCACTGCTAGTGACAGTATGCCTTTCAGTTCTCCTGGAGGCTTTACTTTGTTTTGCAAATGAACTATTACTCTTCTGGTCTATACAGGAACCTGGCATGAATTTGGTAAATACAAGTCAGTCTCTAAGGTAGCCATTAACTCAATCAAATGGTAAAGCTGATGTAAAGCAACACCTAAAGTTTACTTGGCGCCTCGAGGAAGGTGGTATGAGACTCAATAGGCATCATCCCAGAAAAGCAAGAGTGCTCCTCTTGTAAAGGTTTTAGGTAGGGTAGGAGGGGGCGGGTGTCACTGTGGTGTGCTAGTGACTGTTGTCAGGTACAGTTCCAGCAGGCTTTCTGCTGCTAAGACCTTTGGGTTCTAGATGGCTTCCCACTGAGATCATTCTGTCCCTTTGTGGTTTAGTCTCTCCTGGAGCCATTGACTCAGCTGCTTTTTTGTTCCTTCTGGCTTGGTCCCAGAAGGTGGGGTTACTTTTACCAGAGGTCATTGAATGGCCAAGATATGAGTGCCCTATGCTTAACATGGACAGCCTATGCTCAAAATGGAGAGCCTATGCTTGCTGTTTTTGGAGTTCTTCCAACCAACCTATCATCCCAGAATCTTACTGTTGTGAGAAGGGGGTCGATGTCTCTTAGGCTGCTTCTTGATGTAGAGACTCCTCTAGAAAGATTGAGGAGGTATGGGAGGAAGCGGAGGTTGGTTAGGGGTGGCTGCTCTTTGAGGATCTTGCTCTGAAACTGGCCAACAGCTATGTTGGTTATTGTTTGAATGGTATTTTGTAAGAAGCATATAAATAGTCTGAAGAGTAGGGGCAAATGCCACAGTCAATAATAAAGAGGCTGGGAGGATAAGAAAGGGCATTAAGATATGGGAGCCTTCAGAAATGGAGGCCTAAAAAGACCCAGAAAAAACTACATCTATGCTGCTTAGGTTGGATGAAGAATGGATAACCATGTAATAAGGAAATGAAAGGTTACGAAGCCAAAGAGTTTCAGCACCAAATGAAAGGTTATGGAGCCAAAGAGGAAAGATTATTCTGAGGCATGAGATGAAAGGAAAACAGAGACCCAGTTTGTGAATTAAAATGGCTTTATTTTACCTGGTTGCATGTGGGGAGGGATCTCCAACCGGGAAGAAATCCACATGGAGTAATGGCAAATGGGGGTTTTAAAGGTCAGAAAGGTGAGGGTTGGTGCATTCCTTTTCCTGGGCTGGACATCTGTTGTAAGGGTGGGGGTTGGCCCATTTACCTTTCCCAGGTGGGACGTTGGTGGGGAGGGGTAGGGGGTTGAACCATTTACATCACTTAGGTAGGACATCCAGTGGGAGAGGGTAGAGGGTTGATTCTTTTAGATGGGTCCACCCTAGTTGGGTGGGGTTTGACTCTATCATTCCAGTCTTTTTATTCTATTATAAGGAGGAGGGATGATGGGCATGGTGACTGTTTGACTACTTCCTATGGGGGGAGGGGCTGAGTGGATTTCCTGTAAAGAGAACGGATGGGTAGGGGAATGGGGTGAAGGAGTGGTGTTTGCAGGAACTCTTTGGCTTTTTTAGTCTGAGCTAGTTGGCATCCAGTAGGTGAGGATATGAGGAGTTTGTGGGTGACTGTCTGGTTAATAAATTGAGATGGGAGGCGGAGGGATACTGGTTCAAAACTAGGAATGAGAAAAAAACCATAACTAGTGATCCTTTTAGACAATAACCAAAGAGGAAGATGGACAGTGAGAGGCGGGAGCCAGTTGAATTTGCCAGGGGCACCAGCCATCATGAGAAGACCTCTGATAGCCATTACTGAGATCTCTGGACATTTTTAGAGGATTTTTACAAGGTGGCAGCATGGATGAAGTTGTGCCTGTGTTTGTTAGAAAAGAGAAAAGATCGGCTTACCTTCCATAAGCAAAAATACCTAGAGTTCAGTTTTCCAGGATGCCGTCCAGGAGGCATTCTGATTTCCAAGGGTCATTGGTCTTTTGCAGCTCGGCTCAGGAGGGAATTTCAGCCACATTCTGAGAGAATCTGCACCAGATGCTCAGAAGGACCCGGGCAGTCAGACATCTGGGGCTGGATATGGTTTGGGGGGGGAAGGGGAGGGATTGGATTTAGGGCACTGCTTTGCCCAGAAGCCTGGTTTGCTGCGCTTAAAACACTATCCCGAGGAAGATTTGTTTTTGGAATGCCTCATGGAGTTGTAAGAAGTAGCTAGGTTTTGCTTAAGGGCAGAAACCCATACTGGAGCTCTGAGATGCACTGCCACACCTTGAAGGCCAGATCGATGCGATCTCCCTGGGAGAAATTCTGCCATTTTTTCCCCCTACCCTGTGCAACAGAGGTTGGGTGGGTGGAGGGGGAAATGGGGTATTGTTTAAGGGAAGGATATGAATGTGGGCATTGGAGGGCAATGAGAATGCGTGACTGATGGGAGCTTATAAATGGAAAAGAGCTAGCCCACACAGAGAAACTTCCCAGGTGTCCTGATGGAGAGAATGGAGGGATTGTAGGAACAGTACTGGAGAGGGCAGCAGGGGCTGTGGAAGGGTATCAGGAGAAGCCAGTGTTACCTGTGCCAGGAGAATCTGAGAGGGTTCACAGGATGAACAGAGGGAAGGAATGTGTTGGGGTATAAGACATGCCTGGATATACGGGACCTCTGACCATTTGCCTAATTTTTGACAGTAATAATTGAGATCAGTGAGAATTGTGAGATTGAAGGTGCAATGTTGAGGCCACTGTGAGGGTAGGGGGTTGATTCTTTTAGGCAGGTCCACCTTATTTGGACCGGGGTTTGACCCTATTAGAAATGTGACTGGACAAAGGGCACCATCATCTAATGGTGATAGTCTGAGGACAAAACATAGAGAGACCTATCTCTTCAGATCCTCTAGCCTCTCTGTGTGTATTCCTTTCCTCTGGGCATAGGACAGTACATTTGTTACTCGAGAGTCTTCAAGCGAGAGAGTGGCCTTTCTAGGTATTTTGGCTTTCGTTGGGGAAAAGGAGTTCTAGTTTCTATGACGCACATTGGAGGAGAAGAATTCTGTTTTCTAGGGGTCCTTGTTTGGGGGGAGAAAAAGGAGGCAGAGACAGGAGTACAAAAAGAGATCACAGGAGATCAGAAAATCCTTGTTTCTTTCTTTTTTTTTTTTTTAAAGATAGAGTTTCATTTTGTGGACTGGGTGTCACAAATCACAGCAACCTCAAACTTTGGGCTTGGGCGGCGCCTGTGGCTCAAAGGAGTAGGGCGCTGGCCCCATAAGCTGGAGGTGGTGGGTTCAAACGCAGCCCCAGCCAAAAATTGCAAAAACTGCAAAACAAACAAACAAACAAAAAAAACCAACTTAGGGCTTAAGGAAGTCTCTTGTCTCAGCCTTCCAAGTAGCTGGGACTACAGGCATCCACCACAACACACGGCTTTTTTTTTTTTTTTTTTTTTGAGGCAAAGTCTCACTGTATCACCTGGGTAAAGTGTAGTGGCGTCATTATAGCTCACAACAACCACAAACTCCTGGGCTCAGGCAATCCTCTTGCCTCAGTTCCTACAGGCACTCACCATGATGCCTGGCTAGTTTTTCTATTTTTAGTAGAGCTAGTGTCTCACTCTTGTTCAGGGTGGTCTGGAACTCTTGAGCTCAAGCAATCCACATGCCTTGGCCTCCCAGAGTGCTAAGATTACAGGCACCATGCCAGGCCTGAAAAGATCTTGTTTCTGAGGCCTCCAGTCTCCTTTAGTTAAAGGTACTCAGCACGCCAAGGTGCCACCTTCTGGGGTTTTGTGCTCTGAGCCCCAACGAGGACATGTGACAAATCACAAATGTATTCAGAAGGTCAGGATATATTTTCCAGAAAATATAATTGTACCAACATATTTGAGAATTTGACACAAATGTGTTGCTGTATATTAAGCTATTAATATAGAATAATAAATATATAAATACAACAAATAGTAATAAATAATAAATATATTGTAATAAGTGAATTTAGCTAAATTAGTTCTGTCTCCTTAACTATACCATGTATTTGTTGTTTAAAAATTTACTTTCTTTAAAAAAGGAAGTAAAGTGAAGTTTTGTTACATAGCCACATTGTGTAGTGGAAAAGTCTGGATTGTAGGTGTACCTATTATCCGAATAGTGCACATTGTACCCAATTGGTAACTTTTCCCTCACCCCCCTCCCATCCTCCCTCTTCCGAGTTTCCAAAGTCCATTATGTCACTCTGTATGACCACACAATACCCCACTTTTCTTAGCTCCCGCTTAGACATGAGAACATGCGGTGTCTAGGTTTTTTGTTCTTGTGTTGCTTCACTCAGTATAATGTCTTTCATTTCCAACCAAGTTGCTGCAAAAAACATGATTTTGTTCTTTTTTATGTGTGAGGGTTCTCATAACCCTCATAACCCTGACAAGAGTCCAGCCATTTTAGGAAATCAGATCAGAAACCATTATTCCCCTCCACAAATTCCTGTACTGCCTCAAGGCCATAGTTCCTGGAAACACCCTACCCATAATCCTGACTCTAAGGATACTCCCATAATCCAGACCCTAAAGATAAGCCCATAACATGACCCACACTAGAGAAGAGCCCTGGATGGTACACCGGGCTTTCTGCCCAATTCCAGCTATACTGATGAGGCTAAAAAAAGCCTTTTGCACCTGTGGGAACTAAGGTGACAACTGGTCAGTCTCCATTCTCCTTCCCTCCTCTATTAAAGTCTTTCCTTCACCCTAGACTGGCCTCCTCTCCTTTCTCACAGACCCTGACCCAGGTTTTATGCCAGAACATCTATGGAATCACATAGTATTCCATACTATATATGTAATATACTGTATATACCACATCTTTTGTATGTAGTACTTGGTTAAAGGGCACTTAGGTTGATTCAGTGTCTTTGGGATTATGAGTTGTGCTGCGATAAACATACAAATGCAGGTTATCTTTTCTTACCATATATTTTAAAAAATAGGAAAGAATATTAGATACTCAGACCTTTTTAGAAAGTATACTTCTTACTATTTTCACAATTATAAACCAATGGACATAAATAAAAATAATATTTAGACATATATACTTCTTTTAAAATTAGAAAACTTGGCTCCGTGTCCATAGCACAGTGGTTACAGTGCAACCACGTGCACCAAGGCTGACAGGTTGAAATCCAACCCTGGCCTGCTAAACAACAATGACAACTGCAACAAAAAAAATAGCCAGGTGTTGTGGCAGGTGCCTGTAGTCCCAGCTACTTGGGAGGCCGAGGCAAGAGAATTGTTTAAGCCCAAGAGTTTGAGGCTGCTGTGAGCTATGACTCCATGGCACTCTACCGAGGGCGACATAGTAAGACTCTATCTCAAAAATAGAAAACTTAAATATATATAGATGAATGGACTTGTCCAA
The DNA here is from genome assembly GCA_963574355.1 of Loris lydekkerianus. Lineage (NCBI taxonomy): Eukaryota > Metazoa > Chordata > Mammalia > Primates > Lorisidae > Loris > Loris lydekkerianus. The sequence goes on along the minus strand of CAUYPK010026134.1, from coordinate 5,016 downwards.
GGAATGAATGAGGAAGACTGGTGATAGAGTCAAACCCTGCCCAAATAGGGTAGACCTGCCTAAATGAATTAACCCCCTACCCTTTCCCACCAGATGTCCCATGCGGGAAAGGTAAATGAGCCAACCCCCACCCTTACAACAGATGTCCAACCCAGGAAAGGGAATGTCCCCACCCCCACCTTCCTGACCCTTAAAAACCCTATTCACCATTACCCACTTGTGGATTTCTTCTTAGTTGGAGATGCCACCCCACCTGCACCCAGGTGGAATAAAGCCATTTTAATTGCACAAACTGGGCCTTTGTTTTCCTTTCATCTCACTCATTGAAATAAACTTTCATCTTTGGCTCCATAACTTCTCATTTGGTGCTGAAACCCAGGATGGGGAGAAGCCCCTTTGGAAGACCAAGTATATACCCCATCAGACCCAGCTAAACCCATCTTCTAGCAAGATGAAAGAAAACAAGAAACCTCTCTGACCCTCCCTAAAAGTCATCCATTGATGGGTGAGGTGAATATTCATCTAAAACTCCCATTCTAAACTTTTTAGAAATTCTTTTCCAATTTGGTGCCTGTAGCTAAGTGGCTAAGGCACTGGCCACATACACAGAGGCTGGTGGGTTCAAACCTGGCCTGGGCCTGCTAAACAACGACAACTACAACCAAAAAATAGCTGAATGGTAGGCCACATACTGCGATGAGAAAGTTGGTCCCAGTATCAGAGTTGGGGAAAATGGGACAACTCAGAGTGCTTTGAGTTCAAATGTCTGTAGAACACGTAAATGGTGATGTCCAGGGGTAAAATTCAGAGAGAGAGATCATGATTGAGATATCAATTTGTGATTGATCATCATATTTCAAATGGTAGATCTAAGCTTACATTTAAAAATATTTGTAACTGATAAATGTGTGTTTGTGAAAAATACCCACTACTAAGTTCCTATATGCTAAATCTAAACTTAAAATTTGTAAATAGCTATAATAGGTAGATGAGTGTTTACATAAAGTATCCACTTCCAAGCTCCTGTATTCAGAACATGGGCATTATTACACTATATTCATTATTGTGGTAACAATAGTAATTTATATTGCAAATTGTACCTCAATTGTGGTTATCCATTTTCTGTTTGCCTCGGTACATATACAGTGTAAAAATTTAACTACCAGCCACTCAGTCCTAACTTTTCTTTTTTAATCAGGTCTAGGTGAGGTTCAAACTTACAGCTCCTGGTGTAGCAAAGCCTGCATTCTAACTACTGAGCCATGGCGCTCAGCTCCAATTTTTTTTTTTTTTTTTTTTAAGAGACAGAGTCTCACTTTATCGCCCTCAGTAGAGTGCTGTGGTGTCATAGTTCATAGCAAACCCCAGCTCTTGGTCTTAGGTGATTCTCTTGCCTCAGCCTCCTGAGTAGCTGGGACTATAGGTGCCTGCCACAACACCCGGCTATGTTTTTTTTTTTGGTTGTTGTAGTTTGGCCAGGACCAGGTTCGAACCTGCCACCCTTGGTATATGGGGCCAGTGCCCTACTCACTGAGCCACAGGTGCTGCCCTCAGCTCCAATATTTTAACAATATTGTACTTAAGAGTTTTGAATCTCCTCCAGTTGCAATTCATTTTAGACTAAGAGACATTTCTTAGATTTTAATTAACTTTCCTTGAGTCTGCAATTCTGTTGTTCATAACAGAATAATAGCTTTCTAAAGAATAGCATTACACTTAGCTTTCATTTATTGTGTAAGAATGCTGTAAAAATTCATTTTAACTTGTTATGCTGGAATCTTTTTTCTATGATGCCACTATATCTTTGCTCTTTTCTTATTAATGTATCTATTCCTTGAGCACAGTTATTTTTATTTTATTTTTTTTTAAGACCAAGTCTCACCTATCACCCTCAGTAGAGTGCTGTGGTGTCAGAGAACACAGCAAACTAAAATTCTTGGGCTCAAGTGATTCTCTTGTCCCACCCTCACAGGTAGCTGGGGCTACAGGTGCCTGCCATAACGCCTGGCTAGTTTTTTTTTTTTTTTAGTAGAGCTGAGGTCTCACTTTGCTCAGGCTGGTCTCAAACTCCTGAGCTCAAGCAATTCATCTGCCTCAGCCTCCCAGAGTGCTAGGATGACAGGCATGAGCCACCTTGCCTGGCCCACAATTAGTTTTTATTTATTTATTTATTTATTTGCAGTCTTTGGCCAGGACTGTGTTTAAACCTACTACCTCCGGCATGTGGGGCCAGTGCCCTACTCCTGTGAGCCACAGGCACTACCCACACAATTAATTTTTAAATGTTTAATTATACACCCCAAAAATTCAGAAGAAAGGACACTTTCTTTATGATTTTTCATGATTCTTATCCCAAAAGTCCATGGAAATGTAAAGGAATAGGAGTAGAAATTATTGTTCATTTTTAGTGGAAATCTCATGCTGTGCCCAAACCAGTCTGCCCTTAAACAAACAATTAGGCCTAACTGCTAAGAGATGAGTAAAGAAAAGTAAAGTTTAAAAGGAAACTGAAGAGGACTTGGTGCCTGTAGCTCAGCGGCTAAGGTGCTGATCACATACACTAGGGCTGACAGGTTTGAACCCAGCCTGGGCCTGCCAAACAAAAATGACAACTACAACAATAACAACAACAACAAAAAAATAGCCAAGTGTTGTGGTGGGCCTCTGTGGTCCCAGCTACTTGGGAGGCTGAGACAAGAAAATAGCTTAAGTCCCAAGAGTTTGAGGTTGCTGTGAGCTGTGACACCACAGTACTCTACCAAGGGCTTCAAAGCGAGACTCTTGTCTCAAAAATAAAGGAAACTGGAAGAGGAAAACAGAAGTGTGTCTTGACAGACAAGAAGAGGGTCTCCTTTGTTGGAGTGTGAATCTGGATGAGAACAGAGAAGGCAGGGCTAACCAAGAAATTATACTGAGGAGTCATTCTGGTAAAAAAAAAAATCTTTCAGTGAGGCATGGTGGAGGCAAAATATTCAGCAGCAACCTTTATTTTTATTTATTTATTTATTTTTATTAAATCATAGCTGTGTACATTGATATGATTATGGGGCATCATACACTAGCTTCATAGACCATTCGACACGTTTTCATCATACTGGTTAACATAGCCTTCCTGGCATTTTTTGCCTAAAATACAGCAAAGGCTAAAATTACTCCTGTATATAAGACCCTTAATAATGAGAAAATTACTGAAACATAGCATTATCAAATACACCCAATTGTCTTGAAAATGGTTGTTCAAGCAACCCCTTTTATTTACTTATTTATTTTTAAATTTTTTATTTTTATTTATTTATTTATTTGTTTTTGAGGCAAATTTTCAAGCTGTCACCCTGAGTAGAGTGCCGTGGCATTATCATAGCTCACAGTAACCTCAAACTCTTGGACTAAGCGATCCTCTTGTCTTATTTTTTTCTATTTTTAGTGGAGATGGGTGTCTCACATTTTGCTCAGGCTAGTCTCAAACTCATGAGCTCAAGCAATCCACCTGCCTTGGCTGCCCAGAGTGCTAGGATTACAGATGAAGGAATTCCTTCACTGTTCAGAGGCCAGGCATAGTGGCTCACACCTATAATCCTAGCACTCTGGGAAGCCAAGGTGGGTGGATTGCCTCAGCTCACAGGTTCAAGACCAGCCTGAGCCAGAGCAAGACCCCCATCTCTAAAAATAGCCAGGTGTTGTGGCGGGCACCTATAGTTCCAGCTAGTTGGGAGGCTGAAGCAAAAGAATTACTTGAACCCAAGAGTTTGAGGTTGCTGTGAGCTATGAAGCCACAGCACTCTACCTAGGGCAACAAAATGAGACTCTGTCTCAAAAATTAAAAAAGCCATTTAGAAATAGGATTGAGATATAAATAGAAGACACTATAAGAAAAAAATAGAAGAAAAATTGAATTTGAGGGCTTGGTACCTGTGGCTCAAGTGGCGAAGGCGCCAGCCACATACACCTGAGCTGGTGGGTTCGAATCCAGCCCAGGCCCGCCAAACAACAATGACGGCTGCAACAAAAAAATGGCTGGGCATTGTGGCAGGTGCCTGTAGTCCCAGCTACTTGAGAGGCAGAAGCACGAGAATCGCTTGAGCCCAGGAGTTGGAGGTTGCTATGAGCTGTGATGCCACATCACTCTCGTGGCGACAGCTTGAGGCTCTGTGTCAAAAAAAAAAAAAAAAAAAAAAAAATTGAGTTTGAGGTTGCTGTGAGTTATGATACCATGCCCTATTCAGGGCAACAGAGTGAGATTGTGTCTCAAGAAAATAAACAAGCAAAGAAAGTGAAGAAGTTAGACTGTCTAAAAAAGGGGGGACGGGTGCAACTAGAGGTAATACAGAGAATGAGAGAGAGACAGGCAGACAGACAACCATAAACAGCCACCCAAGGAGGTGTTGCCCATGTTTGGACAACTTCAGATGAGAGATCTCCCATCCCTGGGATCTCTCAAGAACCCACAAAACATTCTCTGATAGAGTCAGCTTGATCAAAACTGCCAAGATCAAAATGCACAGAGACGATCAAGGGCAGATTATCAGAGAACCAGTGAGGTCACATCTTCCTATACACCCTTGCTTTTCCAGCTTAGTACTCTTACCACATTCTGGAAAGATTCAGAGGCAGTCAGGTGTATTGAGACAGGAAGGAAAAGCACACTCCACTGATTTTCCAGTAAACAGTTGAGCGCCAGTTCGTGCTTCTCCTTTATTAAAACCAAGGGATATAAGGGAGAAAATGAGGTGGAAGGCTTACATAACTCTTAATTTTAAGCATAATTCATCTACAAAATCATTCTGTTTTTCTAAAGCAGCAGTTCTCAACCTGTGGGTTGCAACCCCTTTTTAACAATGAAAATACATTGCAGCATTACGAAGGCTGAGAACCACTGTTCTAAAGTATGTGAATGAAATCTGTTTGCTTACATGTAATTCCACCAAAGGCTTCTAACTTTGAACCAATTACATGAAGTAGAATTCTATTTTTAGTTATAATTGAAAAAGGGAGAAGCTGGCTACTTTCCTCCCCAAC
>CAUYPK010026131.1:0-24181 GCA_963574355.1 Loris lydekkerianus | reverse complement strand
GCAGCCAGCACTGGTCAACAGAAGAGGTCCGATCCTGCTCCACGACAACACCCGGCCGCACGTCTCACAAATCACCGTCCGAAAATTAAAGGAATTGAGCGTCGAAGTTCTGCCCCACCCACCATACTCCCCAGACCTCTCGCCAACCGACTACCATCTTTTCAAGCACTTCGATAACTTTCTCACAGGTAGAACCTTTGCCAATCAGGACCTAGCAAAAACAGCCTACGTTGACTTCATCGAATCCCGAGCACCCATTTTTTGTGCCGACAGAATCAACTTGTGTTACATTGGCAAAAGTGCACTGATTCAAATGGCGCTTATTTCGATTAAATTTAATAAATATTCACTGAGATATTACAGTTTAAAGTAGACTCATAAAAACGGACAAAACTTTTGAAATGACCTAATACTATAGCATATAGTATCTTCTAAATTTAGATACATTTTGTGAAGTTTTCTTCTATTATTCACATTGACTTTATTTCCTCCTTGTTTCTTTTTCAGTTTACCTGGGGTTTTTTTTGTTTGTTTTGTTTTGAGATAGAGTTTCATTATGTCACCCTGGATAGAGTGCCGTGGTGTCACAGCTCACAGCAACCTCAAGGTCTTGGGCTTAAGCAATTCTTGCCTCAGCCTCCCAAGTAGCTGGGACTACAGGCGGCCGCCACAACACCCGGCTATTTTTTTGTTGCAGTTGTCATTGTTGTTTGGCAGGCCCAGGCTTGATTAGATAGCTCCGGTGTTATGTGGCTGGCGCCTTAGCAGCTGAGCTACAGGCACTGAGCCATACCTGCTTTGTTATTTCTTCACACACATCTGGTAATCTTTTGCTCTCTCCATGTTTAAGAGAAAAGCTCTGGAATGTATTTGGAAGCTGCATATATATGGGCAAAACTCATCAACTAATAGGCTGTTGGATAATTATTTGGCATTTCCTGGCAATCTAATCAGGGGATACACAAATATTGTATCTGCAGGTCTTTTCTCTTCGGTTGGTTAGTTTCTCCAGAGAATAAATCTCTTATTTTCTCATCTTAGGCATTTATACTTAGCCAACAGCATTCAGGAAGCTGAGAAAAGAAGGAAAATGGGAAAGCTCACCCTTCAGTGCATGAAATTGAATTAGCTTTCTTTGTTCAGTTGGGAACTTGACTCCAAATGGAAAGTCCCAGATCCAGAGTCTCTCTAGTCAAACCCTTCCAGAGGAAAACCTTCAGAATTATGTCAATATAAACAAGGATGGGGAGAGAGCAATCGGCTGAAATGAATATGAGTTCTTTCAACTAATCTTCACCTTCTCAGCTCCAGTTTGTACCTTATCTCTGCAAACATCTTGCACCTTCACCTCCTTGGCCTTTTCAGGTGAATTGGCTTACTTTTTATTTTCTCAGTTTCCACTCCCTCTACTATTCTAGATTTTAGTTTACTCCATTCTGTTAAATTTGGTTACCACTGATCATTTAGCTGCCTCCACAACTTGAAGTCTCTCAATCGCTATAGTCTTCTTTCCTACGCCTTGTTCTTGTGATTTTATGCCTTTGAAATGCCACAGAGAACACTCCAAAGTAAATCCAAAAAGCCCGTTCATCATTCTTTAAAAATATAACATCCACACATTAGAAGTGTACAAACCATGACTTTACAGCTAGATGACTTTTTGTAAATTGAACACTTTGTAAAAAGCATGCAGAACGTGAAGCAGAATGTGGAACAGGGCTGGGCATGGTGGCTCACGCCTGTAATCCCAGCACTCTGGGAGGCTGAGCTCAGGAGTTCAAGACCAGCTTGAGCAAGAGTGAGACCCCATCTCTAAAAATAACCTAATGTTGTGGTGGGTACCTGTAGTCCCAGAGCTGTGATGCCATGGCATTCTACCAAGGGTGACAAAGTGAGACTCTGACTAAAAAAAAAAAGTGAAACAGAGAAGCATGAATCCTGTCAATTGCTGTGACTGGAGACTCTTTTTGGACTGAGCTTTCAGATGAGAACCTGGCCAGTAAATAATTGTAGCCTCTGATAGATCCTGAAGCAGAGGAACCAGCAAAGATGCGTCCAGACACTTGACCCACAGGAAATAAAATTATAAATTTGTGGTAATTTGTTACACAGAGATGACTAACGCAATTATGTGATTAACCTATATTGCTATATTGCAGTTGCAGTTCATTAATTTTCACTGCTGTATTCTAGTGTTTTTCTAGTTGACTACTAATGGGCATTTGAAAAGTTTTTGGTTTGGACTATGGTGAATATAGCAGCTGTAAACATTGTTGTATGTGTATTTTCATGGAAATATATTTATCCCATATATTCCATATTTCTCATATATTCATTGGGAAATATAGTCCCAATCTCCATTGGGAATGTACATAAAAACAGAATCACTGAGTCACTCACTGGGTATGTTTACCTTTAGTAGAAATTGCCAGACCTATTTTTTTTGTTGTTGTTTTTCGTTGCCCAGGCATAAGAGCATGATCATAGCTTACTGCAACCTTCAACTCCTAAGCTCAAGTGATCTTCCTGCCTAAGTCTCCTGAGAAACACCACTACACACAGCTAATTTTTCTATTTTTTGTAGAAGTAGGGTCTGGCTATGTGGTAATTCCTATTACAGAGTTCCAGTTATCCCATGTCTTAATCAGCATTTGACACTATGTTGTTTTCACTTCAGCCATTCTCATGAAATGTAGTAGTATCACAAAGTGATCTCAATGTGCATTCCCCAAAGACTTGTCAAGCTGTGCACCATCTTGAATGCTTATTGGCCATTTGGATATCTTCTTGTGAATTGCCTTTTCAAGTCTTTTGCCCATTTTTCTACTGAGCTGTGTTTATCTTATTGATTTCAAGGAACTCTTTATTCAGGATAGAAATCTTTTGCCATTGAGAGGAGGACAGAGACAGAGACATTATTTAAAGACAATGCTATTTCACATTCAGTAGGACCTCTGTAAGTTGACCACCTACAGGACTATAACAAACTGGTCAACATATGGAGGTGTTTCCGAACATAAGGAACTAGGCCTTAGTATATATAGTGCATTCTCTTCTATGAAAATTAGGTCAACTTTGGGAGGTGGTCAATGTAGGGAAGTGGTCAACTATAAGGTTCTATTGTATAATAAATTTTATCATGTTTTCTTCTAACAGATGATTAAGAATTGCAACTGAGAAATAATTTCCTCACCTGGTCACAGCATCTACCAAGAATGGTGCTGGGGGAGAGATCAGCGAGATTCCATCTTTATTACCATATGGCTCCTTCTCTGCTAAAAGCATTTCATGTCCAGCATGTCCATTAGAAATGGCACCACTCTGCTGTGGAAGATATATAATGCATCTGCATACAGTGGTAGCAACATCCACCCGTCAACATTTCAACTTTCAAATTGAGCTTCACTAATGACTATGTCAGTAAGGAAGATGATTTTAGTGATCATGGTTGTTTGCTTTTTAACCATCCTTCATCTCAGATTTTGATACTCGTTTTTGTCAGCAAACTTAAGTATTTACAAACCAGGAAGGTTAAGCCACTAGTTTGAAGCCATTAAGTTAACAGAATTCTGATAATGACTTCCACGTTTATAAGGAAAAACAAGAATCTCATGATCCCTTTAGTCCTTACTATGAGAGGGTAACCAGAGGAAAGATCATAAATATCATGAACTTACTGGAATAATCCACCGGGGTGTAATCATGGATGTTGAAGATACCTAAAATAAATTTTATATACGTATTTACTTCTAGGAAAGACTGACTTATTTGCATAATTATACACATAATACTTTCTTCTATTATGAAATACACTGTGGTGAGGTGGGAGGGTAATTCTTAATGGGTTTCCTTGAGCTGACATGGACTTCTGAATCCAAAAGCCTTTTCTCCAACACAGATGCTCAGACGCTATACCTTACCATTTAAGAAAATGTCATAATTTTGAGACTCTCTTTAACCTAAAAATTTACTACTCAAGAATGCTTTACTACTTTCAGTTCATTTAACAGCACTTCCCTCATCCCACACCCAGTATTTAATGTTTTATTTTCTGAAATTTCAGTTAATTACAAATAATCATAGCCTTCTAGGTACCATCTTGAACAACAGATTGTGACTAATCCTAATGAATACCATAAAGAAAATACACAGAAAAAAAATCTGTTTATACACAGGTCATTCTCTAATTATCATGTATACATGAAGCAGCAACAAAAGCACTCCAACTGGCCATGATTCACAGGGCCTTTGTTACATTCTTTTTTATTTTTTTTCTAGACAAGGTCTTGCTCTGTTGCCTGGGCTAGAGTGCAATACAGCTATGAGGTTCCTCACGGGAACCTCAGACACCTGGGCTCAAGTGATTCTCCTGCCTCAGTCTCCTGAGTAACTGGGACTATAGGCATGCACCATCACGTCCAGTTTATTTTTCTATATTTTGTAGAGATGAGGTCTTGCTATGTTGCTCAGGATGGTCTCAAACTCCTGGCCTCAAATGATCTTCCTGTCTCACCCTCCCAAAGTGCTAAGATTGCAGGGTTGAGACACTGTGCTCAGCCTACACTCTTTTTTTTTTTTTTCTTTTTTTGGCTTAGACAACAAACATTTATTTCTCACATGTCTGGAGGCTGGCATCAGGGTGCAAGCACGGTTGGGTTCTTTTTTTTTTTTTTACACTCTTCTTTAATGTTTCATTTTCTCGATCTTAGTTCTATGTATAGAATTATAATCTAATGAAATCCACCCATTTTATTTAACTTAAACTAGTCCTTGCACTGGTAGCCTTAAATCCTGGTAAGAAAAAAATATAAGTGTATGTTTTAATAATGTAAGTTAGATAACTGCCAAACCCTAAATTACATAGTATAATTTTCCTACCGGTATTTTAAAAATGCACATTAAGAGTAAGAAATAAAAGAGAAAAACAATAGTAAACAAAAAATGGTTTGATAGATTTTTCCAGATTTTGGTTCTTTAATAAAGTCTTTTGTGTCTTGATCTAAGCTAGTACTTCCCAAAAGGTGGTTTCTGGACTACATCTGCACATGTTAAAAATGCCACTTTTCAAGTGGCGTACTCACCCAAGACATACCAGCTTAGAAACTTGAAGGTAGAGCCCATGAATCCGTGTTTTAATACATCCTCTGGGTGGTTTTGATATACACTCAAATTTGAGAATTAATGATCTAAGCAAACATCCAGCACCACAGAAAGTACCACTGGTACTTCCAAGCCTTCAGGATGGCATCCCATTCGTACAACATTACTCACAAAGCATTAAATTAGTTATTTGTGTATCCTGCATCCAAACTAGATCCTAAGTCCCTAGAGAGAAGGAACTGTTTCTTCTTTGTATTAGGGTCACAGTACAGTCAGACCCTTGTATCCATGGGTTCTATATCCATAAACTCACACAACCATGAATTAAAACTATTTGGGGGAAAAATTGGATGGTTGTGTCTATACTGAATATGTACAGACTTTTTCTTATTATTTCCTGAACAATATAGTATAGTAACCATTTACATGGCATTTACATTGTATCAGCTATTATAAGTAATCTAGAGATGATTTAAAGTATAAAAAAGGATATATGCAGGTTATAAGCTAATTCCATGCCATTTTATGGAGGAGACTTAAGCATCCATGGATTTTGGTATCTGAAGGGAGTCCTGGAACAAATTTCCCGACCACTGTATTTATCATAATATCCTCTGGACTGTAATAATGATTGATATGTTTAAGGCCAATCATTCTCATGCTCCTATGTTTCTGTAAAACTTTTTGGAAAATCAAATATATACTTATTGTTTCAAGAAGCTAGTTTATCTCCATGTTCTCTCTCATTTTATTTCATATGGCAATTGAATTACAAATAGGCTTATAGTGACATGTGATTTCTATACTTACAGTAACATGTGACACATTCAGATTGGAAGAATTTAAGTACAGAGAGACAACATTAAGAAGTTATTGAAATATAAACTCTTACTGATGAAAAGTTAAACTAATCTGTTAAAAAGGTAAAAACTGAAATCTAGCAGGAACATTTTTCAAAACAGAAATTCCTTTCCATCTTGCTGTTTTAAAGTGTATTTACCTGAGGTGTGATTGTGTGGTCAATCAGATTCTCTGTTAGAGATGCGAGCAAGGCATCTAATTCATCTGTAGCTTCCTATGGAAGACAAGAATCTAGAGTTGTTAAATGACCCATTCATCAGACTAAGTTTTTTTCTATATCCTTTATTTACAGTTCTGACCCAGGCCTGGTTAGTGTTAATCTTTTAAACAAGCAGGAACATTGGTGAGTCATGGTTATTAATGTTTCCACCTCTGCTTAGAGGGGCACCTAGATTACAATTCGGCTTTAAGCTATAGTGCTGTGGGTTAAGACTCTTCTGCCTCTTTGCTTTTAGATTAGACAAGAATAGTAAAAGGTTCAACAAAGGAGGCAGTGAATAAAGGAGATATCTAAATTCCATATACTTCTTTATCTAGAATTCTTTCACTATTTGCAAAAGAATACAATATGCACTATTCCCCCATAAATGTTAATTAATACTTTTTGCTTAATTAGTATTAAAAGTACCTTATGGAGGACACAATTTTGTACTGCAGTGGAGGTGATATGGGAAAGAGTTTAAAAAATAGAAGATAAAATTCTCATCTGGCAATAAGAGAAGTAAGAATATTATACATAGTATGTAACAAAAAAGGCCCCTGATTTATACTTTTTTATTTCTATTTACTTTCAGGCCTTGGTGAATCTCTTATTTAATTCCATCATGCAAGTTAATCTAATCACAAGCATGAAAAAATTGATCTTTCTCCTCTAACATCTCTCCCTCCATCCCACACCTTCTCACACTGCCTGGGTTAAGTGCACCACAGTATCTTGTGCAAATCTCTACCACAATGTATTACAGTTGTCTCTCCTATTGGACTATATACAGTTGGCTAAGACCATATTTCATTCATTTTTAAATCTTTAATGCCTAGCATGCTGCCTGTTATATTTTATATACACAATAAATCTTTGAACTAAATGTCCTTCTCTATTCTAAAAATATCTCAGGATTTTCAATAACCAAAGATGTCAAAGTATCTTTTTAGAATTTTAATTTGTGGAAAATAAACTCCTTACTGAAACTATTTAGGTTGGTCGTTTTTTTCCTTTAAGCTCAAAAGACTAAAAGGTTACATACCTAAATATCAACTATACACGGTCATTGGGTAGTGAGACTGTAAGTGATGTCTAATTTTTCCTTTTTGTGAAAAATTTGGTAGATTTTTTACAATAAATGTACATTATGCAATAAAAGAACAAAATGGTTTATGTGTTGATTTGAAAAGACAATTGTTAATTTAACGTGTAAATTAAAACATTCATGAGCAACTCATTAGATTTTTATGGTTTCTGAAATAGTAAGGATTTGGCAAATGGATACAGGAAAGGGAGAAGTTAGGATGAGCTGGTTATATCGCAAAACAGTGGCTCGTCCTTGTTATTTCAGTCAACAAATATTCGTTTATGTCTGTTATGTACCAGAGGATGTTTGAGATACTAGGGATACAGCAATGAACAAAATAGGCCAAGTCTCTTGTGCAGCTTATATTCTCTAGAGTAAATCAGACTACAAATTTCAACCAAATCACTTATGCATTAGACATACAGCCTTAAGTCTTTAATGCATTTAAATATTACATCTTCTTAAAAGGAAAAATTAGCATCCAAGACCACTCCCAAAACAAAAATATAAACAAATAACATACAAACTGGAGAAGAAACCCTGAGATTCTCTTGTGAGGGATATGGCAATAGGATTCCCTCCTAGAGAACTCTGGTTCAATGCTTTTCTCATAGCTTAAGTCACAGTGTCAATCAGAAATCACCAGATGTCCCTGGCTCTACTATAGGATTCAAGATTGTCTTTGGCAAACATTTTAAGAAGTATTCTTACCTTTAGAACAGAAACACTGTCAGCAGATGTGGTATGCATTAGAGCAAGAGACTCTCCGGAGAGGGGCACATTATTCTCACTTAACACAGCACTGGGAAGACGAAAAGACAAATTCGTATCATGGAGGATCTCTGTAGGTATAGGCGGTATTCTCAAAGAAAGAGATTAGAAAATAAGCATAAAAAGTTCATGTAGGGAAGAAGAAATTACAGCTGGTGAGGAGCATGCCAGTAGCCAGATCTGCATTTATATGCCTTTGTGAAACCCTTTTCCAACTACAGAAAAAAAGCTTTCAAATACAAGTCAGACACACTCCCAGAAGTATCCAAATGGTAGACTTCCTTGCTTCTCTCTTAAAATCTTACTAAAATGACAGAAAAGAATTATCTTCAACAAAACAAAAAATCATAATACCTAAAAACCATTATAGGGTGCCAGTGGTAGTTCAAAAACTTTAAGTAAATCCTGAAAGATACACATAATAGGATGGTTTCAAGATTATGATAGATTAAATGTTGCAGTCTTCTTCAACAGCATCAAATCCAGAGGAATTATATAAAAGTGGAAAGATAAGAGAAAATAGATCAATAGATTTATATATTTTTAAAGTTGTCATGCAATACATCAACAGGAAACCTCAGCAGACCAGAAATTATACAGAGTACTTGAGATGTGTGAGAATAGTCAGGAAACCACCAGGAGAAGCCAGGCCAGAGAACTCTGCTGCAGAAGGCAGAAGCAATACCTACAAGGTCCCAGATATTGCAACAGGACTAGCCGCAGCATCTGTTACCTGTAAGCCTGGCTGTAGTGACAAAGATGTTTGGCTCCAACTAGGAATAAGGAGAACAGGAGCAGTCCTACAGAGGGCTTCAACATAACATCAGGAGGAAAATCCACACCCAAAAGACCATCACCCACCAAGATACCACATCCAGCAGGAAATCTCCATCCTCACCAATATCACTGAAAGTACACAAGCAACACAGCAGCTCCTAATCGATTGAGAAAAAACCCTAGACCGGAAAAGACATACATATGCAAATATAATTAGTGAAGTATAAGCTAGAACTGTTTGCATCCATAACATTAAGGTAAACAGAGGCAAAGAGATGAAAAATAAGAACAGTTATGAGACACAAAGAAGCGATTAAGATTTTCCAACCAATGGATTCTGATTATGAATCAGATAATGGCTTATGATTTTTCAGAACTGAAAAAAGACATAGGTATTCATAACGAAAGCCAATCTTGAATAATAACAACATAATGAAAATGCAAAACATGAAAGTAGTGAAATCTAAGTTTACCAGAGAAGAAAAAAATAGCTTGATGTTTCCAAAAGAAGAAATAGCTCAGAGGAAAGGGAGGACAAAAGAGAGTGAGCATTACAAGCAGTGAATATGTTTTAGAATGAATTCGCCTGACCCTCAAGGGAAGAGTAAGACTACGTACTACAGTTTACACTGCTGCACAACATGGAAAGCAACAGATGAGAACTTCTCACCCATTCTGCACAGCACCTGTCATGACCCAGCACTCTACTCAACACCTCCAACGATCTTCACAACATGTGCACAAGGAAGAATACATGCAAAGTTAGCTCAGAACAAACATTTGTCATTAATAAAAGAATGAATAGACTGAGGCAGACCCATGAAATAGCAGATAAACTGAAGAAACAAAGGATAATTTTTTAAAATTCAGATACCCAAAAATAATATAAAGTTGAGGAAAGATATATTATATATATGTGTGTATATATATGTGTGCATGTGTGTATGTATGCATATATATACAAGCAGTCCCCAAATTATAAATTAGATAGGTTCTATAGGTTTGCTCTTAAGTTTAATTTGTATGTATGTTGGAACAGGTATATTTACCTATTACCTGTAATAGCCTCTGTTTATAAGTGCGAATTGTACATCAGTAAGATGTTTATAACTTGAGGATTTACTGTAATAGGCTCTGCCCATAAGTCTGCCCATAAGTGTGAGTTGTATATAAGTCAGATGTTTGTAACTGAGGACTGCCTGCATGTTACTGATACAGAAATGAAAAACACTCAAACCATATATTGTTTATGTTTATTATGGATACAAACACGCATATTTAAAAACATTAAAAACATTCCTGACTATTCACACATATCTGAGTTGGTTCTTTATAAAGTTAAACATACACTTATAAAGGTGGCCATAAAGTGGCCACTCTGTATTATATGACACTGAATTCTACCTACTAGATATTTACTCAAGAAATATGAAAACATATGTTCACATAGGAACTTGTGAAAATGCTTATAGGGTTTTTTTGTTTTTGTTTTTGTTTTTTTTTTTTTGCATAATCACCAAAAACTGGAAAAAAAACCCAAATGTTCAAGTGGCAAACAAGCCATGGTATATCCATAGAGTGGAATACTACTCAACAAAAAAAAAAATACCCTATAGATAAATACAGCAAGAATGACTCTCAAATGCATTATTTTCAGGTGAAAGAAGCTAGACTAAAAAAGTTACATACAGCGAGGCACAGTGGCTTACTTCTGTAATTCTAGCACTATGTGAGACAGAAGTGGGAGGTTCACTTGAGGCCAGATGTTCAAGACCAGCCTGGGCAACATGATAGAACCCTGTCTCTAGGTGTGCTAGTGCATGCCTGTACTTCCAGCTACTTGGTAGGCTAAGATAGGAGGAGCACTTGAGCTCAGGAGTTAAAGGTTATAGTAAGCTATGATCAGGGCCCTGCATTCCAGCTAAGGGAACAGAATGAGATTCTGACTCTTAAAAAAAGAGGGGGTTTCAAATAAAGTATGATTCCATACTTTAGTATTTATCCAAGTATCCATAGTATTTATCCAAGGCTAGAGTTAAGGGTCAGAAAAATGAAGAAACTTCTGGGAGTAATGGAACTATTCTAAACATTTCTCAAAGCTCACAAACTATACTCTACACAGAGAGTAAATTTTACCGTGTTTAAGTTGCAGTTGTCCCTCAGTATCTGTGGATGATTGGTTCCAGGACCTCCATTAGATATCCAAATCCACAGATGTTCAACTCCCTTATCAGGGATATAAAATAGTGTAGTATTCACTTGTAAGACAAGCACATCTTGGCTCAGTGCCTATAGCACAGTGGTTACGGCATCGGCCACATACCGTAGGCTGGTGGGTTCAAACCTGGCTGGGCCACCTAAATGACAACTGCCACAAAAACATAGCCGGGCATTGTGGTGGGCACCTGTAGTCCCAGCTCCTTGGGAGGCTGAGGCAAGAGAATCGCTTAAGCCCAAGAGTTGAAGGTTTGCTGTGAGCTGTGATGCTATAGCACTCTACTGAGGGCGGCATAATGAAACTGTGTCTCAAAAAAAAAAAAAAAGACAAGCATATCTTCCCAAATATTTTAAATTACCTCTAGATTACTTATAATACCTAAATGCAATGCCTCCATATCCTTTCATTTATGTGGGTTCAATGTGTTACTTAGCAGGTGGCAAACCCAAGTTTTGGTTTTTGGAATCTGGTGCATTTTTTTCTGAATATTTTTGATCCATGGTTGAAACCATGGATACAAAACTCATGGATATGGAGGGCAGACTATACACTGTAATCAAACTGATTTTAAAAATTGTGCATGAGAGCAGCCAAGTGATGTCAGCTAAAATGGTAGGGTAGAGATTTCCAATGGCTCACCACTCCCTCCGGACAAAGTGGTAAGACTCAACCCTAACAGATCTCTAGAAGTTAGTGAAAGGTTTACAGCACAATCAAATGCTTAACTGGGGGCCACTGAAACACAGTAGGAGAGTGTTGTGATGGTTTACTTTATTCCCACCCTACCTAGATCCCAATCTCCATCCCCCAAGTGCAGTTTTGAAGACAGCAGCTCACATTCCTGTTCCAAGAAATTGTGTTATTCTGTTTTAATCTGTCTTTTTATTCCCCTAAAGGACAGACACTAGGAACTTGCCCTTGTTTTGCCTAAGGCAGAACTCTCTGAAGTATAATATTCTTTGAAAACATTGGAAGGTAAATGGATATGCCATTAGATAACAGGGGAAAAAATAACAGTAGGGAAAGCAATTAACATGCCAAAAGCCTGGGAGGGAAAGCAGGAGAGTAAGATGTTTGGGGATCTTTATGAGGCAGAGAGTGGTCTAGATAGCCCAGCATGTGCCAAGGGCAGGATTCATACTCAGAACAGACTGGAGGAGACCATAGCTGATCTTTCAGATTACATATATAGGCTAAAGCCAAAGTCATTAGTATAAGCAGTCTAAGTGTTGAAGTAATACCCCAATAAAGCATCTATTTGCAAAGATCTAGAAAGTTTTTCTTTTTTTTCTATTACTTTTTCTTTTCTTTCTCTCGCTCTTTTTTGACTCCACTAATTTAAGGAAATCTCTGTCAAAGCACTAGCTGAGCACTACATTAAAGAAACAGAGACATTAGGGACAATGAGACAAAATGGTTTCAAAAAGTTACTATACAAACAGGAAACCACAGTCCCATAGGCAACAATAATAAATCCTAGGGAAGGAAAGAATCTGATTTCCAGATATAAAAATCAAATGTCTACTTTTCAAATTAACGGCATGCAAAGAAACAAGAAATTAACAGAAACTATCTGTTTCTGGACTTTAAATCAAAGTAGATACTGGACTTTAAATCAAAGACTTTAAATCAGCTGTCCTAAATATTCTCAAAAAGCTAAAGGAGGCTGGGTGTGGTGATTCACACCTGTAATCCTACCTCTGGGAGGCTAAGGCAGTAGAACTGCTTGAGCTCAGGAGTTCAAGATCAGCCTGAGCAAGAGCAAGAGCAAGACCCCATCTCTACTAAAAATAGGAAAATTAGCCAGGCATTGTGGGCACCTACAGTCCCAGCTCCTTGGAGGCTAAGGCAAGAGGACTGTGTGAACCCTAGAGTCTGAGGTTGCTGCAAGCTAGACTGATGCCACAGCATTCTAGCCTGGGCAACAGAGTAAGATTCTGTCTCAAAAAAAAAAAAAAAAAAAAAACTACTAAAGGAAACCATGGACAAAGAGCTAAAGAGAACCAAGAGAACAATGCTGAATATTAATGAATAAGAAAAATTATTAAAAGGAATCAAATAAAAATTCTGGAGTTGAAAAGCACAGTAACTTTAATTATCTATCTTTTTATTTTTTGAGACAAGAGTCTCACTCTGTGCCCTGGGTAGAGTGCCATGGTGTCATTATAGTTCATAGCAACTTCAAACTCTTGGCTCAAGAAATCCTCTTATCTCAGCCTTCCAAGTAGCTGGGACTACAGGCACCTACCACAATGCTCAGCTACTTTTTCTTTTCTTTATTTTTTTTTTTTTTTTTTTTTTTTTGAGAGAGTCTTTCTGTCACCCTGGGTAGAGTGTTGTGGTATCATAGTTCACAGCAACCTCAAACTCTTGAGCTTGAGCAATCCTCTTGCCTTAGCCTCCTGTGTAGCTGGGACTGCATGTAAGTAGCTGGAACTACAGGTGTTTGCCACCATGCCCGACTAGTTTTTCTATTTTTAGTAGAGACAGAGTCTTGTTCTTGCTCAGGCTAGTCTTAAACTTCTGAGCTCAAGCAATCCACCCTCCTTGGCCTCCCAGAGTGCTAGGATATAGGCATGAGCCACTGTACCCAGCCTTTTTCATTTTTTTAAATTAAAAAATTCACTAGAGAATTTCAACAACAAGCAGAACAATCAGGGAATTTAAAGACAGTTCAATTGAGGTTATTCAGCATCAGGAGCAAAAAGAAAAATAATTGGGAAAACCCAGAACAGAACCTGAGAAACCTGTGAGACATAATCAAGCAAATCAATATATGCATTATAAGAATCTTAGGCAGAGAGGAGAAAGGGGCAAAAAGACTATTTGAATAAATAATAGCATAAAACTCAAGAAATTTGATGAAGGACATGAACCTACACATCCAAGAAGCTCAATGAACTCCATAGGATAAACTCAAAGAAATCCACACCTAATATATTAAACTAATGAAAAACAAAAATATTGGCTTAGTACCCAGAGCTCAGTGGTTAGGGCACTGGCCACATACACCAAGGCTGGCAGGTTTGAACCTGACCCGGGTCTGCTAAACAACGACAACTACAACAACAAAATAGCCAGGCACCTGTAGTCCCAGCTACTTGGGAGGCTGAGGCAAGAGAATCACTTAAGCCCAAAGTTTGAGGTTGCTATGACCTTTTTTTTTTTGAAAAAGGTCAAAAAAAAAGACAAAAAAATAAAGACTCTTGAAAGCTTCAGGAGAGATCACAGACAAAGGATCCTCATATATTAATACCCAATGTTTCATCTGAACCTATGGAGACTAGAAAGCAGTAGGATGACATATTTAAAAGTACTGAAAGAAAAAAAAACCTTGTCAATTAAGAATTCTATATGCAGCAAAGTTATTCTTCAAGGATAAAGGAGAAATTAAGATATTCTCAGATAAACAAAAGCAGAGACAATTTGTTACAAACATGCTCAATATAAAATGCTTAAGGGAATCCTTCAAGCTGAAAGAAAAGGATACTATCCAGTAACTCAAAACCATAAAAAGAAAAAATAAAGAACACTAATAGAAGTAATTTGGTCAGGAGTAGTGGCTCATGCCTGTGCTCCCAGCACTTTGGGAGGCCAAGTTAAGAGGACTGCCTGAGCCCAGGAGTTTGAGACTAGCCTGGGCAACACAGTGAGACCCCATCTCTACAAAAAATTAGCAGTGTGGTGGCACATGCCTATAGTCCCAGGTACCTGGCAGGCTAAGGCAGGAGAAACACTTGAATACAAGAGATAGAGGTATCAGTGAGCTATGATCATACCACGATACTCCAGCTGGGGCAACAGAGCAAGACCCTGTCTTTTAGGAGGAAAAAAAAAAAAAACAAAAAAAACCAAATATACCTATAAAACTACAGATTTGGGAAAAAGGAAAAAAGACCCAAAAAAGAAGGCCGGGTGCAGTGGCTTATGTCTATAATCCTAGAGCTCTGGGAGGCCGAGGTGGGTGGACTGCTTGAGCTCACAAGTTTGAGACCTGCCTGAGTAAGAGCGAGACCCCATCTCTAAAAATAGCTGGGTGTTGTGGTGGGTGCCTGTAGTCCTAGCTACTTGAGAGGCTGGGGCAAGAGGATTGCTTGAGCCCAAGAGTTTGAGGTTGCTGTGAGCAGTGATGCCATAGCACTCTATTAAGGGTGACAAAGTGAAACTCTATCTCAAGAAAAAAAAAAAAAAAAGACCCAGAAAAGGTAGCGAATAAAGGTATCGATTTAATTCTGAATTGTACCTGTTTGTGGCAGCATCCTGAACGTTGGCGTTTTTATGACTTAAACTATCTTCTCTTATAACCTAGAAAATGAAATCATAGAACATTAAATTTTTACTGAGGATACTAAAGTAAAAAGAAATTTACATTTCTTTGTGGTAAAAATAAAAGTATCAGTTTGCTTTAGTTCAAATGAAAGGCAATTATACTTATGTATGGAAATAAGAGTAGTATACCTGGTGTAATCCTAACCCATACTTAAATTAATAATCCGAGACTCAATTTCGACATGTGTATATTTGGTAAACAAATTCACACCTTCTTACTAGACAGCTATCAATAATGTACCATTTTTTTTAAATATATGGTTTAATGAATTTTTAAAGCTATGTACAGGTAGATAACCAACATATGTAACATGCTCACCACCCTCCCAGTATTTCCTGGAGGTTCTCCACATAATCCCATTAGAAACCCTTCTTCAAGGTGAATAATGATCTATACTTACTACAGTTTCATACATCTGGAGTCAAACCTATCTTTTAAGTCTGACTCTTTAGAGGAGCTAGATGTTTCTGAGATTCACCTATGTTATTGCAAATATCTCTAATTCGTTCCTTTTCATTTGTTGAGTAGCATTCCACTATATGGACATACAACAATATATGTTTACTTATTTACCTGTTGATGGACATTTGGGTTGTTTTCAGTTTTTAGCTATTATAAATAAAGCGGCTAGGACATTCCTGTACTAATACCTGAGGTTTTTTATTTTTCCTGGGCAAATACCCAAGAGTGCAATTGCTGGGTCAGATAATAATTATATATTTAATGCACTACCAAACTGTTTCTGAAGTGCTTGTATCATTTTACATTCTTATAAGCAATTCATGAGCATTCCAGGAGCTAAATCATTACCAACACAGGGATGGTCAGTTTACATAAGACAGGGATGGTCAGGCTTTAATTTTAGCTATTTCAGATGGGTGTATCTTTCACAATGAAGTATGATATTGCGGATTTTGTTCATAGATGCCTTTTATTAGGCCAAAGATCTTCCATCATTTTCCTAGTATGCAGAGAATTTTATCACGAATAGGTGTTGAACTCTGTGAAATGCTTTTTCTATCTGAACTGATAGAAAATACATAAAACTGATAGTTTTATGTATTTTTGAATATGATGAACTATACTGGGTTTTGAATGATAAATCAACATTTTTTCCTAAGATAAACCCTACATGGTCATGATGTACAATCCTAATTTATAATCAAGTATGATCTGATTACATTCTGTTAAGGACTTTTATGCTTATGTTCAAGAGGAGTATTAGTCTGTAGATCCTTTTCTTGTGATTTTTTTCCTGGTGTTAATATTGGTATAACCCTATTCTCACAACTCTGTTTTCTGAAAGAGTTTATGTAAAACTGTTACTACTTCTTCCTTTAGTGTTTAGTAAATTTCAACAATGAAGCATCTAATCCTGGATTTTTCTTCACATGGATGTTTTTATATTGTCAAATCAAATTCCTTTAATTTAGGGCTATTCATGTTATTTCTCTAATGGTGAATCAAGAAAGAACCAAAAGTATAACTGAAATGTAAGGTAATGATGTCTTAGTCCATTCAAGCTGTTGTAACAAAATACTATGAACTGGGTGGTCTATAAGCAATAAATATTTATTTCTCACCGTTTAGAGACTAGGAATTCTAAGGTCAAAGCACTGGCAGATTAAGTGTCTGCCAGCTTGAATGGTGCTTACTTGATGCATCCTGATTCCTCACATGGTGGAGGAATATAAGAAAAGAAAGCTATAAGTTCTAAGAAAATATAAGTTCTTTTGGGGCTCTTTTATAAAAGCCCTACTCTCATTCACAAGGGCTGTGCCCTCATGATCTAACCGCCTTCCAAAGGCCTCATTTGCTAATACCACTGCATTAGGGTTTAGGTTTCAACACACAAATTTTGGAGGAAGGGCACAAACATTCAGACCACAGCAAAGACGGCAACTATTACTACTATTGGTACTACAATTATTTAGGATCAACATTTTTTAAAGGCTCATTATGTGCCAGGCACTATTCCATGTCCTTTATATTTATCTTTTTTTTTTTTTTTTTTGAGACAGAGTCTCAAGCTGTCGCCCTTGGTAGAGTGCTGTAGCGTCACAGCTCACAGCAACCTCAAACTCTTGAGCTTAAGCTAGTCTCTTACATTAGCCTCCCAAATAGCTGGGACTACAGGCACCACAACACCCGGATATTTTTGTTGTTGATGTTGTTGCAGTTGTTTTAGCTGGCCTGGGCTGAGTTCGAACCCGCCAGCCTTTGTGTATGTGGCTGGTGCCCTACTTACTGAGCGTGCTACTACCTTACACTTATTATCTCATCTTTACAACCCTTCTTAAGGTATGTACTACCATTATCCTGTTTTGAACATAATTAAACTTAGGTTTAGAAAAATTATTTTGTCCCAAGTCACAAAACTAATAGGTAACAGAACAGAAATGGAATTCTAGAACCAATACTGTCATATTTTATATTTATTTTATATGTAAATATTATGTTTTATGTTTGTATTGGTGGAGAGGGTAGATAAAACACATAGCCAATACTCCAGAAGTCCACTCAGGTCTAGTGAAGATTTGTACTTAGGAATAGGGTGGATAAAGTGCAGCTTCTCAACAAGAGATTCTGAGATCCTAGTTGACTGACTAGGTAAAGTAGGTTTCTGTTTTTAGGATGGAGAATAAGTTTGCAAGTTAAAGAGAGCAAAGGAAAAGCTAATTTTGAGAGCATGGCACTCAGAGCTCTCTTGAGGACTGGTCTCTACTCACTACCTTCCTTGACCACATCCCAGCCAGCTCTTCACCTGTCCCTCACTCCTGTTGCTAATAACATTTTGCCAAATTGAGAGGAGATGGGTGGTGGAGAATTGTGGCTGGATAAAGAAAAATGTAGAATCATAGATGTGATATTGAAAGAAACCTAAAAAAATCAGTAGGTTTTCTAGCCATAAGAATGGCAAGATTCACTCTTAAAAATTTTTTTTGTTGTTGTTGTTTTTTTAGTTCTTATACCCCAAAGCAGCTTTACTTTTACTTTTCACCCCATGACTGGCCCCTCTTAATCTAGCTTGATTAGAATTTAGAGTTGGGGAAGGCATTTCCTCATCTTGAGTGTGTGTTCTGGTATTACACTCTAATCACTTGTTAAGCCCGCATTCTTTTCCCTTCACCAGCACTGTCTTTATTTAAGGCAGCTTAGGCTGGGCACCCGTAGCTCAGTGGTTAGGGTGCTGGCTACATGCCCTGGGGCTGGCGGGTTCAAACATGGCCCAGGCCTGCTACAAAAACAAACAAACAAAAATAACCAGTGTTGCGGCAGGCACCTATTGTCCCAGCTACTTGGGAGGCTGAGGCAAGAGAATTCACTTAAGCCCAAGAGTTTGAGGTTGCTGTGAGCTGTGATGCCCTAATACTCTACAGAGGGTAACAAAGTGAGACTCTGTCTCAATAAAAAATAATAAATAAATAAATAAATAAATAAATAAAGACAAGCTTACCTTATGTACCGCTTCTACTTGAGCCTTCAAAATGTTACTCTTAAATTCAGGAGGAACTCTCACAGCATTTAATCCTGGACTCTCAATGGCATTATTAAGACATTTTTCCGTCAACTTTACCACTTCCTCCTAGGTATTAGAAATATATTGTAACCACTTTGACAGTAGTTATATGGAAATAGGAAAGAAAATGATGAAAATTCATATTCAGACAACTAGAAAATATGTCTTAAGCAGCCATGTCCTATTCTAGGACTACCAACTCTTACAATCATCTACCTATGGATAGATAGCTCCTTTAGTAGTTTCTATAGGCCTAATCTAAAATCCAGTTGAACGTAATTACAGCAAATGTTACATATTCTAGGTGGCATTTGTCCTACATGATATAGCTAGTTATTTAGTTGCTTAAAGACAGTAAATTGGGCTCAATGATTTCTAGAGGTCCCTACCAATGAATATTTCATGTAAACTCTGGAGCTGTCACCAAGGAGATACTTCTGCCTGGGATAATATATTATATAGCCACAAAAAGTCACCCTCAGATACAGATTTAGGAAAAAGAATAATGCACAAATCCAGTCAATGAAGATAATTAAAACAATATTAATTAGCTATTATAAAAAAGAAAAATAAGGAAGGAAGACTAAGAAATACATTTAAAAGAAATGTGTATTACCCATACACATTTGCTATTTATATGGTGGTTGCTATTTTAACATTAGAATTACATATTGCACCATTCTTCCAGGTTTAAAAAGATTTAATTAACATGTCTATCCCAATTTGGTGTTCTCAGTGTGGTCTCTATACATCTGCCTATGGGTAGGACCCCCAAACCCGAATTTTTAAACAAGCTTCCCAATGCAATTCTGATACATATAAAAGTCTGAGAATCACTACTTTAATTACATTAGTTGAAAGAAGTCTTTGTATCCTTTGTTAATCATGGTTGGTTCAAATGTTTTGATTTTTTTTTTTTTTTTAGAGACAATTATGTTGCATACTTAAGGTTACTGATATTTACACATAAATATCCTAATTCTCAGAGCAACTTGCCTTTCACATATTATTTCACAAGATTATTTCTTTTTCTGCCTGTATTAAAAACAAAAATAAGAATTCAATATACCTACATGTGATAAGGTTATAAATTGTTACCATCTTTCTGGAAGTTAATTTTTCAAAAGTATCAAAGTATTCAAAATTATGCCTATTGGGCGGTGCCTGTAGTTCAGTGGGTAGGGTGCTGGCCACATACACCCAGGCTGACAGGTTTGAATCTGGTCTTGGCCAGCTAAAACGACAACTGCAACAACAAAAAATATTGCTGGGCGTTGCGGCAGGTGCCTGTAGTCCCAGCTACTTAGGAGACAGAGGCAGGAGAATCGCTTAAGCCCAAGAGTTGGAGGTTGCTATGAGTTGTGATGCCACAGCACTCTACCCAGGACAACAGCTTGAGACTCTGCCTCAAAAAACAAAACAAAACAAAACAAAATTTATGCCTATCCTTTGACCAAGCACTTTTACTTTCCGATTATTATGGAAGGGAAATAATCAAAGATAATTATAAATATTTATTTATATGACTGTTTTATCAGACCATTGATTACAAGTGAAAATTATCAACAATCTAATCATACTCATACTCATAGGGGTATGAGTAAACACTTGAATGACAATTCATGCAAGCTAATTATTGTGTGTTAATGCACTGCAGAAATAAAGATAACTGCAATTTTGTAGTTTTAAAAAGTAGCCTCATTGCCCCAAAGGATTTCACAAGTCGAGAAAGCACAGAGACTAAGTTGCAGAAAGGAAGAGATGCCAAGAAAGAGGGAAGAATATCAATAACAACTCTTAGAATCACTGCATCTCTAAGTTGGAAGGAAGCCCACCCAACCACCAAGATACTCCACATGTGGTTAATTTTTACTATTAGCCCGAGAAAGCTCCCACATTGGAGAATTTGGGGCTTCTCTGGGGAGCACATTCAAGTTGCCAATAACAGTTAGGAAATGCTTTTTTAGATTAAGGTGAAATCTGCCTACCTCTAACATGCTCACCTTAACTCATTTCTGAGGCTATTAAAAACAAGTCACATTGATTCCTCTTTCACATACCTCTTCAGATAGCTAAAGATGGCTAACGTGCTCTCTCCTGAGCTTTCTATATGGTGATTCTCAAACTAACAATCCCGAGTTATAATTTCATTTCAAGACCCTTCACCACATAGATCTTTTCCTATTGCTTTAGCACTCCTACATATCATTTTTAAAGAGTATCCATAAATGAATACAACACTGTGTGAATCCTCTTTTATAAATTCTTTCAATAAATACAATATAGCTCTTTTGTAGCTAATTCATACTTCATGTATATATTCTTAAAATTGTTTATATATGCTGTTATATTCTAGCCCCCACCCTAATCTTGTACTTGTGAAAATTTGTCATAATATACTTTCTTAAATCCAGTCCATCATTCCAGTCTGTCAAAGTCTACACAGTTCCTGATTTTGCCTTTCTAAAACTGGGCTATCATTCAATAATTCCATTAGCATAAGAGACCTGAGAAAGAAAGTGGTCACTGGAAATGGCTACTTGTAAAACTAACTTCTATGGGGCTTGGTGGGACAGTTGTCAGGCTTTCTGAAATTAAGACCTTGTCATTTATCTGTGAATTCCACACAATATTACAAAAAGTAGGCAAGAATCACTACATTTGTAGAACTGAATCAATAGTTTATGAAGGGATCTCAGGTGACTATCAATTCTGTATAATGTAGGTCTGACGGGATCCTTCTCAAATGAGTTCTCAAAACATGGTTAGCTAGCGCTGCTGTCAGTAATTCTAGTATAAGGCTCAAGACTGTATTGCTGGTTCAGACCTTTTCAGTTACACAATTCTTAGATCTAGTCATCCAACAAATGGCATGTTGTTTAAGAATGATGTATTTTATTTTCAGTAGGTTTTCTTCCTAAAATTAGTAAGGTTGACATTAAGATTAATTTATATTCCTTAAATAAACCTCAACCATTGATGGCAGAGGTAGAGAAATCAGTCTGGATTAACTATGTATCACATTAACAAAACACGAATCAGCTCATCAACTTTTTTACAATATAGGTTGAGTATCCCCACCTGAAATGCTTGGGACCAGAAGTATAATATTTCAGATCTTGGATTATTTGCATTATACATACCAGATGAGCCTCCTTAATTCAAAAAGTTTGGGATTCTGGAGCACTTTGGAGTTAGGATTTTTAGATTAGAGATGTGCTAATTGACTAGAGATAAGGTAGTGAGATGTTCTTTGTTAATTAGTTCAATGATGAATTATTCCTTCTATTTTTGTACAACAGAGAAAAAAATCCTCACTAAATATTAGCTATTATTTTTCCTAGCTATGTGATTCCCCCAAATGTTCCTTGATGACACACTTCAATTCATACATTCCTTTATTATTCCCTTTCCTACGGTTAACCCATAACCCTCATCTTTTCAAGACTTCAAAATTAATTTCACAGATTCTCTGGCTCAGAGGCACAGTGACAAGATATGGAGGGAAATTTACACAAGAAACAAGAAACTGTTCAAGAGAGTTCCACGAACTCCTAGCATAGCCAACAATACTCACTACTTTCCTTATACTCAAGATTCACCAGGCTTCATGCTTCTTCAAGGTCATTCTAGTCCTTTACTAATTTTTTTTTTCAAATTAATTATTAATAACCTAAAGCTTCCATATAAAGTTTTCAATTTATCCTTTTGTCTCTGATCCTGCATTCCCCTACCTCAGAAAAATTGTTTAGTAAAACAAACTGACCCTGTGAAAGTAGACAGACAAACATAAAAACACTAAAGGGTCAAGAAAGCGAGAAACTCCCATTAGGGACACAATGTAAGGGTACATGGCACACCTCATGGGTGCAGAGCTATAACAGGGACTCTACCTAACAAATGCAAACACTGTAACTTAATTTTTTGTACCCTCACATTAATCTGAAATTAAAAAAAAAATAGAAAGTGGGAAGCCTTTCTGAAATATAATTACCTTCTAAAAGAAATTTTTGAGAAAAAATATTAGGAAGGGGGGAAAAAAGAAACAAACCTCTGATCCAGGACAGTTTTAATAGTTACAATGCTCACCCCTGTAATCCTAGCACTCTGTGAGGCCAAGATGGGTGGATTGCTGGAGCTCACAGGTTCGAGACCAGCCTGAGCAAAATCGAGACATCATTCTCTAAAAATAGCTGGGCAATGTGGCAGATACCTGTAGTCCCAGCTACTAGGGAAGCTGAGGCAAGAGAATCACTTGAGCCCAAGAGTTTGAGGTTGCTGTGTGCTGTGATGCCACAGCACTCTACTGAGGGAGACAAAATGAGACTCTGTCTCAAAAAAAAAAATAATAAAATAATAACAATAATAATAATAATGACAACGCAAGAAGTAGTAAATCACTGTCCATCCTATACTGGTCTCTGAAGAAACTTTAGTCAGTTATCCAAAGACGAAAGAACACTGCAAATCAGAGGTTCCCTTTCCTTTTAAAAACTGAACCAAAACAAAATTTATCTCGGCCCTGTTAACAGTGGTCTATATAGAGAAAAAAAGGGTATCTCAAGATCATTACCTAAAATTCACTCTTCCCTTTAGTGAGGACATCTAGTAGCTAATATGATGAGTTATAAAATTTCTACCTTATTCAACTTAGTTATCCCTGTAAGTTATTGGACATAGAAATAAAAAAATTATTAGAAATTATAGTCAAACAATTAATTGAATCTTAATTGGTTTAACTGATATGTACCCCAATTCCCCAAAATTCAATAGGGTCAGAGTGGAGAAAAGAATAAAAGGTGAAGTAAGTACCTGAAATTCTATTTACTTCCTGTTTACACTACAAAGCTCTCTTTCAACTCTTTAAAGAAAATCCTAAGATACTGTCCATCATAGTATTTCAGCATTTGGATTACGATATGCCTTGCTATAGTTTTCTTTACTTTCTCCTATTGTGGTTTCTTGGATTTCTGAGAGCTATGATTTAAAAGTTTTATCAAATTTGAAAAATATTTGGCCTTTTAAAAATATTCGGCCTTTTAAAAATATTCACTTGCTGCAGTTTTTTAAAAAAAATTAAAAATCTTATAAAGCATAAAACATATTTTGAGAATTTTCAAGATAATCCAGATATAAAACTAAAAACTAAAAAATTGTTTTAAATGATTAGTTTCTTTATGCATCAAAATAACAAAGAAAATGTAGCAAAGAAAAGACCTCATTCTCAGAAGAACAAAAAGTATAAAATATTTGGTAACAAATTTGAAAGAAATGTTCAAGACCTGTCCTATAAATTTTGGCCTTCCCAAGCCAGC